>MUZC01000918.1:75441-96414 GCA_002072015.1 Radix auricularia
TATATATATATATATATATACTCAATATATATATACGACACAGGCGGAAGATACAGGATTCTAAATCATAAAGTGACACCTACTAGAACATAAAGTGGAATATGAAGTGCCATGTTTTTGTTGTTGAGCCTTCTGGTCCATGAGGGACATCCACCGATCCTCATCGGCGTCTGCACTTCCTCCTAGGACATAGGCCACCTACAAGAGACCTAGAGCCATCTCTGTCCAGGGCCAGTTTCTCCAGGATCTTCCATTCATGGTCAATAATGGCGGTGAATGTCCGGGTAGAGATGATGGTTGTCGGCCTAACAGCTTCCTGGTTCTGGCTTTCACTCTTAGGCGTCATATTTCCCTCCTCAGGGGATCCATCCTCTCCCAGGAATGAAATAACTTTTGCTAATCTTTTCGGTGTTTTTTGTAACTCTGTTGTTTTTTTACACGTCAGTGCCATGTACTGATTACTAAAGTGACACTATCCCGTTCCAGTGGCGTCACCAGTGCCGAATTGAGACTTCATAAGGCCCCAACTATTTGAGATAAGGGGCCCTTTAAGTCCAGATATTATATGTCAGTGACAATTGCTTGCTCTCAGTTTTTTTTTGGCCCCCAAGAAAGTTGGGCCGTAAGCTATCGCTTGTGGTTATATCCGCACTGGTAGTTACTAGTGTTGATGTCACCCGGTGAGGTCATCCCATGGACCCCCCCCCCCCATCACAACACTCCAACTTTCCAGATAAACATATTTTAACAATGTTTTAAAAAATTGAGGTCAGTAGCTAATCGTGTTTAAGAACTTTAACATTCCCGCGTAGCGGGCGTATCGGTAGTCGTGAGTTCGAGTCTCTGTGAAGGCACGAGATCTGTTCCCGTAGGTAAGGGTGTCCCTGGGTCCACCCAGCTCAGAATAAGTCCTGGACACAAGTTACGGAAGCAAAGGCGGCTGGGCACCGGGCATTGTGCCACACATTCCCATCCTAGCCGTGGCCTGAAAACGCTGCCTCACTTGCCGGCAGGCCGGCCTGTGCTGTCAGCTCTTATGAGAACGTAGGACGCAAGAATCATCTGCAATTTTTATTATAAATATGCTTTCGTTATAATTTTCCTTTGTTTTGGTTTTTAACAATTTGAAGTCTGCCATTCACATGATCAATATCTCTACCCTCCCCTGTACTACTTTCTATTGCTACTTTCAATTACGTGTGCAGACAGACCTGAAAACATTGATTGATGGCTCGGGGCTCGTACGTTGTTCTCAATAAGCCTTAGCTTTGAAAAGCTCCACTCTCACCATGCCAGAGACACACATATCGGACTAATTATTGAAAGCATAGCGTGTGTTATAAGAGTTTCCAGGAAGTCCCATTCAGCTTTGAACTTTCAAACATCAAATACTTCCAGAAATTCTATTTCAGCTCCCTTTAGATGTGCTGTATTTTTTTAAAAGTTTATTTTCGGATATTTATTTATTCATTGTGTACTCGAGATTAATTTTGTAACGTAGACCACCAAGTCTTTTTCACTTTCTGATAGTAGAGTCGTGCGTGGTCATCAGCCCCATTCATATCTGCATCTTTTCTCATCACACTTGATCTTTAGTTTAGATTATAAGTGACCAAAACACTAGAATGAAAGTGACCAATACACTAGAATGAAAGTGACCAATTCACTAGAATGCAAGTGACCAATAAACTAGAAAGAAAGTGACCAATACACTAGAATCAAAGTGACCAATACACTAGAATCAAAGTGACCAATACACTAGAATCAAAGTGACCAATACACTAGAATAAGAGTGACCAATACACTAGAATGAAAGTGACCAATACACTAGAATGAAAGTGACCAATACACTAGAATGAAAGTGACCAATACACTAGAATGAAAGTGACCAATAATCTAGAATGAAAGTGACCAATATACTTTAACATCCCTTTCTCTTCCTAAAACGTAATATTTTCTTTAACGAAATTCTATACAGTCTGCACGTACGATTACCATATTAATATGGTTGTACTGGACTCTTAAGTTTTCAAATTCGGCCGGTGCCAGAGTTAAATTTGTAAAAATGGCCAAATTCCGGATATTCCGGAGCCGTAATCTGGTACACCCTTACTTACCAATACCACATTCCTCCTGGCGACAAGGTTCTCATGTATAACAACATTTAACATTTGAGCCTGATCCCCTCTTGGTCAAGTGTGGGTAATAGTCTACACATATTGTGTTTGATATTAACTCTCTCTACAGATATTGTGTTGGATATTAACTCTCTCTACAGATATTGTTGTGTTTGATATTAACTCTCTCTACAGATATTGTGTTGGATATTAACTCTCTCTACAGATATTGTTGTGTTGGATATTAACTCTCTCTACAGATATTGTTGTGTTTGACATTAACTCTCTCTACAGATATTGTTGTGTTTGATATTAACTCTCTCTACAGATATTGTTGTGTTTGATATTAACTCTCTCTACAGATATTGTTGTTTTGATTTTAACTCTCTCTACAGATATTGTTGTGTTTGATATTAACTCTCTCTCTACAGATATTGTTTTGTTTGATATAAACTCTCTCTACGGATATTGTTGTGTTTAATATTAATTTTCTCTACAGATATTGTTGTGTTTGATATTAACTTTCTCTACAGATATTGTTGTGTTTGATATTAACTTCCTCAAATAGATCAACCCATATGTAAATGTAACAGCTTCATTAGTCATCACTCACTTGCCAAAACTCATATGTCACTGCCATAACAGCGACATGATGCGTGCTACGATAACTTGCCCACAGTCTTTACACTGACATTCCGCTGTGTTCAGTATAATACAATTATAGAGATAAATGAATGCAGTAAATATTTATTCTCACGACAGCCTTCACTGATTCCTAAGATGTGGTATCATTGTCGCAACCTTGAACTCTGCACTTCATTGTGTCTAGTATGTCTGTATTTACATCACGTCATTACATCTACAACATCAGTGTTTAATCGCGTCATTGTGTCTATTACGTCAGTGTTTAATCACTTCATTATGTCCATTACGTCAGTGTTTAATCACGTCATTGTGTCTATTACGCCAGTGTTTAATCACGTCATTGTGTCTATTGTTTCAGTGTTTAATCACGCCATGTGTCTATTACGACAGTGTTTACTCACGTCATTGTATCTATTACGTCAGTGTTTAATCACGTCATTGTGTCTATTAGGTCAGTGTTTAATCACGTCATTGTGTCTATTAGGTCAGTGTTTAATTATGTCATTGTGTCTATTACGTCAGTGTTTAATCACGTCATTGTGTCTATTACGTCAGTGTTTAATCACGTCATTGTGTCTATTACGTCAGTGTTTAATCACGCCATTGTGTCTATTACGTCAGTGCTTAATCACGTCATTGTGTCTATTACGTCAGTGTTTAATCACGTCATTGTGTCTATTACATCAGTGTTTAATCACGTCATTGTGTCTATTGTTTCAGTGTTTAATCACGTCATGTGTCTATTACGACAGTGTTTACTCACGTCATTGTATCTATTACGTCAGTGTTTAATCAAGTCATTGTGTCTATTACATCAGTGTTTAATCACGTCATTGTGTCTATTAGGTCAGCTTTTAATCACGTCATTGTGTCTATTACGTCAGTGTTTAATCACGTCATTGTGTCTATTACGTCAGTGTTTAATCACGTTATTGTGTCTATAACGTCAGTGTTTAAGCACGTCATTGTGTCTATTACGTCAGTGTTTAATCACGTCATTATGTCTATTAGGTCAGCGTTTAATCACGTCATTGTGTCTATTAGGTCAGCGTGTAATCACATCATCATATGTATAACGCCAGTGTTTAGATTTGTTTGAATATCAGATCTAACATCATCTGAGATTTTTGCCCCTTAATGTTCCATTTAAGCTGCGGGGCTGCGCAGATATCTGACCGACACCACGCAGTTTAGAATTACCGAACAGCATATTTGATAGAGATAATATAATATATGTGTAGGTGGGCTATGGGTGACACCATGAGCTACCCCACTGGGTGACACAATGAGCTACCACACTGGGTGACACCATGAGCTAGTGCACTGGCTGACACCATGAGCTACCACACTGGGTGACACCATGAGCTACCACACTGGGTGACACCATGAGCTACCTCACTGGGTGACACCATGAAGTACCTCACTGGGTGACGCCATGAGGTACCTCACAGTGTGACACCATGAGCTACCTCACTGGGTGACACCATGAGCTACCTCACTGGGTGATGCCATGAGGTACCTCACAGGGTGACACCATGAGCTACCTAGCACTGGGTGACACCATGAGCTACCTCACTGGGTGATGCCATGAGGTACCTCACAGGGTGACACCATGAGCTACCTAGCACTGGGTGACACCATGAGGTACCTCACTGGGTGACGCCATGAGGTACCTCACAGTGTGACACCATGAGCTACCTCACTGGGTGACGCCATGAGGTACCTCACAGGGTGACACCATGAGGTACGTCACAGGGTAACAACAACTTTAGCAACGCCTCTCCGTTTCTTATTTGTGTTCAACCCCAAACATTAATGTTTTCTAAAAAAAATATATATATATATTAAAAAATTACTTTTCTTGTAAAGGTTGCTCACAACATCATCCTATTCTCATTCCTGATCATTGTCAAACTTGACTAAATGATACTTCTTAAATGTTAATGTTGCATAATATAATTGTTTGTAATGAAAGTTGTTTTTGTTTTTAAAAATGTACTTGTTTCTTGTAAGTTGTAATTATCCACCTGTAAATACATAATTATATCCAAGTTTACAAATACTTACAATGACCAGTCGATATTTGGGATCAATCAGTGACCTCTGGTCAGTGTTGTCCCCCATCGAGGTCCCCCGTCTCCTTCTGGTTATCCCTCCTGGTGGTGCTGACCTCACGGCACTGGGTGATTTCCCGTCAGCATCGGGACCGTCGTCAAGACCGTCAGATGTCTCACCGGCAAAGTCTGGTGACGCCACCTTCATGTTGTGAGCGGTTGGTGGCCAATCGGGAACTGGATGTAAGAATGAGGTGACGTCACCAGGTGGCTTAAGTATCCCCTGGCCAGCGACACGTGACAGTGCTGGTGGATCGAGAGCCGGAAGTTGCCGTTCGGTGGCCAGAGTTTGAAATAGAGAGCCGACATCGTTAAAGCCAAGAAAAGAGTTTGTCGCAGAAGTGGTTGTGTCAAATCGAGGCTTTAAGGAGACTCCGTCTACATAGACTTTAATTCTCATTTGTCCACTGAACACATCAAAGTTGATTACTGAAATAAAAACAATAAAAGAAAAATGAGGGATTTAATTAAAGAATAAAAGATAATACATATCAAAGAAACGCTTTTAGTTTCGATAATCTGTCGAGAAGTGGTGGCCTCTACGTGGCTCGACAGACGAGTAAGGTCGTGGAGCAGACCACGACCTCAAACCGACAACTCCTGGCTTGGAAAGCCGCAGTCCAATGTTAGGGGTTAGGTGCTAGTTATACATGATTACAGTCGCTGTACGGATCTTAGGCAAAGCATTTAGATGCAATGCCGATGATGAAAACCAAAGTACCCGTTGAGGGTCGGGTTACTCCGAAACGACCGTTTCGTCCCCCTCAATTAACTAGCAACGCTACTGAGCGGCACCGGTTTAGGGACAGGAGCGCCAGTAAGGATTAGCAAAAGGTACCGCTAGGAAAACGCTTTTTGCATGCCAGCTCTGAGGAAACCTTCCAGTGGGGGGGTTAAACCCTAGGTTGGTCAGTGATGATCCCCGCATTGTGGCGGTTCTAACTATTGAAACTCTAAGCTTTGCCGGGGTGACGCCGAAGTGATAGCGAGTCGAAGTAGGGAAAATTCCACCCCTACCTCGGGAGGTCAACTTAGTGGAAGGCGTTTTCAACCTAGTGTTCTGGACGCCCAGGAGGACGCTTCTAGAAGCGACCGCTCCGTGGGGGGGGGGGCGCTTCTCAGCTTTTACGTCCCTTATGGGGCCAGACTGCTGAGGGGGTTTTCCGGGAAGCCCCATGAAGAGCGCTGGCTTGGGATTGCTGCCTTTCTTCACCATGTAGGATTTTCTTTTTAGATACTACAGACATTTCAGTGACTCCACAGAATCCAGCATTAAACAGACATTCCAGTGACTCCATAGAATTCAACATTATATAGACATGCCAGTGAGATTGGGATAATTAAAGAAACCAAATGTACAGAGGTAACCTTGGTGCTTAGTTTAAACTCTAAACTCTTAAGACTGAAAAATGTTGTTTAAAAAAATCTGAACGATGTTGATTATCAAATACTTTTAAAATGTTTGTTTATGTTTATTTTTTAAATTTAACACAAAAAATGTAAATGTTATTTTACTAAGACTTTGAGTTAAATTAAGTTTCTATATTTGAAATATTTCCCTCTCCAATCAAAAATTGTTAATTTTATTCGAATCTTCCAACATTAAAGCATATGACATGGGGACCTGAGTATCTGTCTTGTAAGAAATATTGGCTTGCAAATTCTTTAAGTAATAAATACCCACCATGCCTCAAATCTGCCTTGCTACTTTTTCCTTTTCCCTTTGTCTATCTTTATCATCATTGATCTATCCATACACGATTTGACCGCAACAGCCAATATTTTATTGTCTATCATTATCATCATTGCTCTATCCATACACGATTTGACCGCAGCAGCCAATATTTTCTTGTCTATCATTATCATCATTGCTCTATCCATACACGATTTGACCGCAGCAGCCAATATTTTCCATCTCAGACGTTTAGCCTAAATCGTTATCGTCCACCTGCTTCCTTCTAGGCCCCTGGCAATCGATTCCTCTATCTCAGCCTTACGTCCACAAAGTTTAATCTTTGAATTGTTAACATTTCTTCAGAATAGATGTTAACTCGTGTGGTCTTTTGTGTCGTAGACACCTGTTTGATGGTAATCTTTTGTATTATCTTATATACTTATGCATTATAACTTATATACCATTTTGGTCCTTTGTGTTATAACTTATATACGTATGTGGTCGTTTGTATTATACTAATATTCTCTGTATTAACTTACTCTTGTGTTCCTATATTTTAACTTACTCTGGTGGTTCTCTATTCAAATTATGCTAATGACTTATAGTCCTCAGTATTAACTTACTCTTGTGGTCCTCTGTATCAACTTACTATTGTTGTCCTCTGTATCAACTTACTATTGTGGTCCTCAGTATTAACTTACTTTTATGGTCCTCAGTATTAACTTACTCTTGTGGTCCTCTGTATTAACTTACGCTGGTGGTCCTCTGTCTATACCTTGTTATATCAGAGGCTATACCTTGTTATATCAGTGGATATATCTTTTTATATCAGTGACTATACCTTGTTATATCAGTGGCTATACCTTGTTATATCAGTGGCTATACCTTCATTTATAACAGGCTATACCTTGTTATATCAGTGGCTATACCTTGTTATATCAGAGGCTATACCTTGTTATATCAGAGGCTATACCTTGTTATATCAGTGGCTATACCTTGTTATATCAGTGGCTATACCTTGTTATATCAGAGGTTATACCTTGTTATATCAGTGGCTATACATTGTTATATCAGAGGCTATACCTTGTTATATCAGAGGCTATGCCTTGTTATATCAGAGGCTATACCTTGTTATATCTTATATCTTATATCTTAGATATACAGACGCTCCTTCTATGCAGAAGATAATTGCGTCCACAGACCATGAGAGATGATCTGTTGGCAAGTGATGCAGCGGTCACAGGCCACGGCTATAGGGGTTCCACGCATTACCCCAGCCGCCTAACTATAGTCTAGTTAGGTACCCATTCGGAGCTGGGTGACTCGGGGACTCCTCAGGCCCCGAGAACAAATCCTCACTTTCGTGTGGATTCGAACTATTCGAACTCGTGACCATCAGTATGACAGTCGAGAGCGCTACCTCTCGGCCACCACGTCCCACCTTGTTATATCAGTGGCTATACCTTGTTATATCAGAGGCTACACCTTGTTATATCAGAGGCTATACCTTGTTATATCAGTGGCTATACCTTGTTATATCAGAGGCTATACATTGTTATATCAGTGGCTATACCTTGTTATATCAGAGGCTATACCTTGTTATATCAGTGGCTATACCTTAATTTATAACACACTATACCTTGGTATATCAGTGGCTATACCTTGTTATATCAGTGGCTATACCTTGTTATATCAGAGGCTACACCTTGTTATATCAGTGGCTATACCTTGTTATATCAGTGGCTATACCTTGTTATATCAGAGACTATACCTTGTTATATCAGAGGCTACACCTTGTTATATCAGAGGCTATACCTTGTTATATCAGAGGCTATACATTGTTATATCAGTGGACATACCTTGCTATATCAGAGGCTATACCTTGTTATATCAGTGGACATACCTTGTTATATCAGTGGCTATACCTTGCTATATCAGTGGGCATATCATGCTTAACCTTTTAGTGAAATTTGTGTAAATAAGATTAAGTAAGGTTCAAGATCAGATGTAATATTTTATACCATCTGTGAATACTGGTTTTATAATTTGGAACCGAATGTTTAAGACAGTTCCCCCTATTTGTCTACAATAAAAGCCGAACTTTCCCCCTCCTCCCCCCCCCCACACCGTTATAACGTCCAACAGCTGTGACAATGATGACACGAGGAAACAATAAACAAACACACGCCTGTGTCGACTCGAAAGGGAAACAAATGTAAACAAACCATTTCTCAACACCTGACGTGTGTTTGTATTGGTAGGGGTTGTACATCTCGTAACCCATTCTACATATTAAAAAAGTAGCTTTTCGTCCTATTTGTCACGTTGGTGCTAGTGTCCAAGTGACCTAACATCACGTTAGTGCTAGTGTCCAAGTGGACTACCATCACGTTAGTCCTAGTGTCCAAAAGTGGCCTACCATCACGTTAGTGCTAGTGTCCAAATGGCCTAACATCACGTTAGTGCTAGTGTCCAAGTGGCCTAACATCACGTTAGTGCTAGTGTACAAGTAGTGTCCAAGTGACCTAACATCACGTTAGTGCTAGTGTCGAAGTAGTGTCCAAGTGGCCTAACATCACGTTAGTGCTAGTGTCCAAATGGCCTAACATCATGTTAGTGCTAGTGTCCAAGTGGCCTAACATCACGTTAGTGCTAGTGTCCAAGTGGCCTAACATCACGTTAGTGCTAGTGTCCAAGTGACCTAACATCACGTTAGTGCTAGTGTCCAAGTGGCCTAACATCACGTTAATGCTAGTGTCCAAGTGGCCTAACAGTAAACATTGATCATATGTCATCAATGTGCAACAGTTGCTTAGCGAACGATGGGCGTGGGGCAGGAAGGTACATATGCCATCACATCCCCTACCCCCGTGCGTTATGGTACAGCTGCACCAAAATGTGACCAACAATTTGACCTCACAATAAGTGAACAAAGGTAAGACATCAATAAAAAGAGGTGGAGAAGGTCAAGGCAAGTTGATAGTTTGTTCATCGGGCTCCGAATATCATTGCTGTATCTCTGATATTAAGTACGCTTTGTCTCGTGATTAAACAAAGAATTCATTTTTTAAAAAGATATATAATTTAGCTTTCTGAGACCTTTTTTGGTGTGTGTAGTGTATAGATTTCAATTCTAAACCACTGAAAATAATACATTATATTTTTTTTTCTTTCAGTACTAGCGTAATGCATTGAAAGATCGTATACGTAAACGCATAGAAATATTGTACACGACGCGGATATAAAGAATTTATGAGTAACATACTTTTCGTAAGAAAGTCATTATGAGTAATGCATAAGGAGACTCGGGGGCGTCGCTCTTGGGGTGCGGTTGGCGCGGACGGCACCGTGTGACACCATCACACAGGGATGACACTAAAGAGTGAAATTGTGTATACTCCCGTTATTTGGCACTGGCAGATTCGAAGGAGGTCTAAGGGGTAAGTTGTTAGGGGGTGACACCTTGATCTACTGCACTAGGCGACAGCACCACTAGTGACGCCTCTGAGAAAACTTTATACGTAATGCATAGAAAGACTTAATACGTAATGCATAGAAAGACTTTATACGTAATGCATAGAAAGACTTCATACGTCATACATAGAAAGACTTTATACGTCATACATAGAAAAACTTTATACCTATTGCTTAGAAAGACTTTATGCGTAATGCATAGGCTGCATACATTAACATGTTTTTCGTAGGTAAAGCAAAGAAAAGGTTTTATGCGCAAAAGGGGGTACCAGATTTCGGGCCCGGCTAATATGGAATCCGGCCATTTTTACAAATCCAGTCGGATTTCACTTCATAAAATTGGCCAAATTCGTGACGTCACATAAAAAACGCGCAACTTTAAATAAACGTTCCAAATATATATTTGAATTCTTTCAATTTATTTAATGACGTTTTCAGTGGCTTCACACGTGTTACGATATTAGAGTGTAGGATATTTAAATGAAAAAAAAAAGTAATTTGCTACGTGCTAATTTTCAATGAGAAAATTCAGCTTTGTGACGTCATATTGGAGTCTAAGTTTTTGTGACGAAGTTTGACGGGGTGGTGGGGAGTGAAAATCGGCGTAAATCGCGTGAAGTCATTTATGGACGTCCCCGAAAAGAGATCTGTAGAATCATAAAAAATAAAACCTTGAAATTGAGGAAAGTACAAAGCACACCCGAAGCAATTACCGGTAGAACTGCTTATCTTATCTTAGATATGCAGGGCTGGGTGACTCGGGGACTCCTCAATCCCCGGGAACAAATCCTCGCCTTCGCGAGGTTTCGAACTCGTGACCATTGGTACGACAGTCGAGCGCGCTACCACTCGACCACCGAGGCCCACTTTTTTTTTTTAGATTAATTTTCTTGTATATGAAAAGACCTATAAGGATGGATCTAATCACAGTACATAAAAGCCGGCAAAACATTGAGGACTAATTTAAAGAGATGACAATTTGAAACTGTATTTGGTAGAAGCGATTAATGTTTCCGTTCTGATAAGATTAAGAGAGTTTCCCCCAGCCCATTTTAACGCACCAAAGGTTTTAAAACTTAAATGTGATTATTGGTGAGTTGTCAACAAAATAAACGGGTTGCTTTGACAAAGAGAATAATTGTCAACTAGCTTAACATTTAGCAAAGGTAGATATGAGTGGTATTTGCAAAGCAATGGGTTTTTTAAATAATCTTTGGCATAAACCTCTCAAAAATACATTTACTTATCATGATGCTGTAAGCGACCCAGAGGAAGAACTAAGAATTATTGCAAAAGAAATGAAATAAGAAAATAAAGAAGAATTAACAAACAATTTTACTATGTCATGTGTGTTGAAATTAATGGAAGAGTTTAAACTTCGTATTATAGATGTACATACAGATGGAGTTCGAGAGGGATAAATACTAGGAGATAATGTGCGTTTCTCGTGTCTTCAACGCCTATAGAGTTTAGTACAAGACTTTTAGTAGGTTTGGAATAGCAGAAAGTTTATTTAATTTTGCGCAAAGACACGAATTTCAATTGTGAAACCGGACAATAAAGCTAGATGACAACTTTCACACACAAAAATTGTCTTTTTAAATTCCTTATATTAGCTTCACGGTCTTGTCTGTCGTGATCTCTTTCTCTCTCTCTCTCTCACACTCACTCTTTCTCTCTCTCTGTCTCTCTCTCTCTTTCTCTCTATCTCACCCACTCTCTCTTTCTCTCTAACTCACTCACTCTCTCTTTCTCTCTCTCTCTCACTCACTCTCTCTTTCTCTCTCTCTCTCACTCACTCTCTCACTCACTCTCTCTTTCTCTCTCTCTCACTCACTCTCTCACTCACTCTCTCTCTCTCACTCACTCTCTCACTCACTCATTCTTTCTTTCTCTCTCTCTCACTCTCTCTCACTAACTCACTCTCTCTTTTCTCTCTCTCTCTCTCAATCACTCTCTCTCTCCCACTCTCTCTCTCTCACTCATTCTCTCTTTTTCTCTCTCTCTCTCTCACTCATTATCTCTTTCTCTCTCTCTCACTCATTCTCTCTCACTCATTCTCTCTTTTTCTCTCTCACTCACTCTCTCTTTTTCTCTCTCTCTCTCATTCACTCTCTCTCACTCACTCTCTCTCTCACTCTCTCTATCTCTCTCTTTCTCTCACCCACTCTCTCTTTCTCTCTCTCTCTCTCTCTCTCTTTCTCTCTCTCTCACTCACTCTCCTTTTCTATCTCTCTCTCTCTCACTCTCTCTTTCTCTCTCTCTCTCTCTCTCTCTCTCTCTCTCTCACTCACTCTCTCTCTCTCTGTCCATCGGAAAAAACAAAAGTAAAAAAAAGTTATTAAAAAATGACCTACTTCCCTTGATGCTATAGAGCTGAAAATTTGCACATAGACTTTTGGCACCTAACAATACTATGTTGATAGCCCATAATAAAATTACTATAGGGCATTGAACTCCTAATTTTCATTACTTCGGGGCCGGGGGCCCAAAATCTTTTTATTTTCACAAACGTTTAATTTACTATGATTTCACATGATATATATAAATTTTGACAAATATATGCATTCTGATCCAGCATGAAATATACAGATATTTAAAATTCAAATCTTGCACGATTGGGCAAGTTTATAAATGTCGTTTTTTGCTTACATAAATCATTACAAAATTTTTTAAGCATAAGCTAATAGGAAAATAGATAGACGTCATTACAGTTCAACTTCGTGCTGTTTACTGACATGATCTCATAGCTGATCATGATGACGTCATTACAGTTCAACTTCGTGATGTTTACCAACATGATCTCATAGCTGATCATGATGACGTCATTACAGTTCAACTTCGTGCTGTTTACTAACATGATCTCATAGCTGATCATGATGACGTCATTACAGTTCAACTTCGTGATGTTTACTAACATGATCTCATAACTGATCATGCTGACGTCATTACAGTTCAACTTCGTGATGTTTACTAACATGATCTCATAGCTGATCATGATGACGTCATTACAGTTCAACTTCGTGCTGTTTACTAACATGATCTCAGTAAAGAAACATTATGAAATGATTTTTTTTTTAAATCTCATTGGACTGTCAAATTGAGTCATTTGACTGTCGAATAGAGTCATTCGACTGTCTAATAGAGTCATTGGACTGTCTAATAGAGTCATTGGACTATGAAATAGAGTCATTGGACTATCAAATAGAGTCATTGGACTATCAAATAGAGTCATTGGACTGTCTAATAGAGTCATATTGGCTACAGCAAACCACGGTAGCAGAGATTTCCGTAAATAAATGTATTTTCCACAATTTAGAGCCGAAGTTGATTTGAAAACATGATGTTGTTTTTATTTGAAAATATCTTGAAAGAGTTGAGCTGTATTTGAGATCAGAAAGAGTCTAACATTAATCAGTGGGACAATGGGAGCTCACATCTGACCTAATTATTATAAAGTTTTGCATTATTGGGACGTCAAAGGTGACCTACTCGTTAAAAAAGCTGGGGTAATCTAAGGTCACATCTACATTTCTAATGATATAGTCTGAGTCGCAGCTGACCTACTGATTATATTAGGTTTGGGTCATAGAGAGGTAACATCTGACCTAATGATTATACAGGCTTAAGTCATTGGGAGGTCACACTCGAACTTCCGGACGTACAGTATTAGGTCACAGCTGATCTACTGATAAACTTGAATTGTCCTCAAAATTGATTTCTTTTCTAAACTCCAAGTCTTTCGGACGAATTTGAAGATCAGCAAAAAATCTCCGAGCATTGAAAGATAAAGCAGCAAGTTCAATAAGAGCATGTACAAAAAAAAGTGTAACCATTTTATCATAACGCTGCAATGAATTGTGTCGTACTGGGGCTCTATCGACAGGCAATTTACAGCCATCATCAAGATGGCTGGGAGCGTGGCTCGGACATTCGGAAGCCAGCCATTAATCATTGGCTGCGTGCTCGTTCCTGCCAGCAGTAATCAGGAAAAGTTCATGTCAGGCTCAACTGTTGGCTCAACTTGGTTTAAGTTTAAGGCTTGGTGCTAATGCTGTGGACTTTACTGTAGTACATAGACACATAAATGTGTAATACTTGATGAGTGCAGACTTTACTGTAGATACATAGACACATAAATGTGTGATATTTGATGAGTGCAGACTTTACTGTAGATACATAGACACATAAATGTGTAATATTTGATGAGTGCAGACTTTACTGTAGATACATAGACACATAAATGTGTAATACTTGATGAGTGCAGATTCTGAGAACAGGGACATGGAGTATTTTCCCAACATATTGCTCACATAATATTATGTTGAAAAGTATTTCACCTATTACAGATGCTCCTTATATAAACAGGAGATTATGCGTGCTACGCCTATTCGTGGTTTTGTGTTTAGCCTTGCATCAGAGGCGTAACAACGACTTGGCATCAGGGAAGTTGCCAATGGAACCGATGTATAATTTAGTATTTTTTACTATTTCTCGAGGGCGCCAAAAATGAATAAGCCAAGGGCGCGGAAAACCCAGTGGCGCTTCTGCCTTGCATTTAATGTAAAAACGGTTAAACGGATTAAGTGGATGAAGATCTCCTAATCTAAATCCAGGTTTTCAACTTGGATTTCGATAAGAAATGTCTTTCAAATGTTCCGTGTTTAACTCAGAAATTAGTTGCTCTCTCATCTGGAGGCTGCGTCAAATTACTTTGATAATGCTGAACTAAGAAAAACATCTTTGTTTATGCATAGCACGGATAGCGCATAGTGAAGTCCTCATTCTTTTCTCAGTGTTGTTCATCCACATAGATTGAACTTTTTCAGCAAATATAAAATATACCAGAATGCTAATAGAGAAAAAAGTAAGTGTATGTACTTTGTGGTTAATATCGAGATCGCTTATTAGCCTCGGGATTGTCGGATATCCATTAAGTCCTGCGCAGCGATGCCACAGTCTAGTACAGCCGAAAGCTAATGGCTATTTTAGTACTGGAGAAATTCGATTACCAGCGCCAATCGGCAGGAGTAAATGTTCGGATGAGCAGACTATCGACTAAAAATTCCATAGCTTAGACTCCTTGTCGTCTGGGGATTGTTGATCCCTGGATTTAATTGTCCCGATGTGGTCAAAGCTGGATTAATGGATAAATGTTCATTAGCTCACATAATTCAATAACTTTGTCAACAAGCACAGAGTCTGTCCCTATGATAGCGAAGTCAGTTTTGTGAAGGAAAACAGTTAACTAATACCATACTTAGGATACTTTTCATTTTATCACATAGACTTTAATATGTTTTAATTTTAAAATATATGTAAGTACATGTAATTGTTTTTGTACTGATGAAGGCATGAGCCGAAACGTCTACCATTATTTGTATTAGTTGATAATAAAGCTTTAATTTATTGTTTCCTTACACAAATAGTCTGTGTAATTTGTTTTTTTTTAATAAAAAAGCTTTATGCAGTCCTATTCTGTATGATATATTAATCTTAGGATGTCAGCAATGTCCTATTGTACTTCCTTGGTCGATGCCATACTTAGGATGTAAGCAATGTCCTATTATAGTTCCTTGGTCGATGCTATACTTAGGATGTAAGCAATGTCCTATTGTAGTTCCTTGGTCGATGCTATACTTAGGATGTAAGCAATGTCCAATTGTAGTTCCTTGGTCGATGCTATACTTAGGATGTAAGCAATGTCCTATTGTAGTTCCTTGGTCGATGCTATACTTAGGATGTAAGCAATGTCCTATTGTAGTTCCTTGGTCGATGCGCAAAGTAAAAAAAAATGCAAAGAATCCTTTTAATGTGAAAAAATGTACACGCACAAATTATTCTTATCAAAATTCGCTGCGCGGTAATTCTAAACTTTTGCGCGGCGCCGGTCAGATATCTGCGCGATTGCCCAGATTAATTGTAATATTGAACCTAAGAGAACGGCTCTTATCGTGAAAAGGATCGCGTAAAGATGATCAAATCTTAATTGTTCATCTGAAACTTCAGTGACACTAGAGACTTCGGTCAGAATTGTGATCATCTCAGTTTTGATAAAGGGAAAACTTCAGATTTTCAAACTTTTAAAAATTAGAGAAGTTGACGGGATCATTCAATGTTCACTATTAGCTGTCTGTATAATTAGAAATAATAAGAATTTATAAAATATAAAAACCAGTCAATTTTTATTTTGATAGCCAAGCGAGTTTATAATGATTTTTTTAAATAAATAACATTTAAAAATACACACACACACATACACACGCGCGCACACAAACACACACACACACACACACACACACACACACACACACACACACACACACATACACACACACACACACACACACACACAAATCGTTGATTCACACATACTGAATGTGTCTATCATTTTACTCCTTAACTTTGGGATTTGATTCGACCAGGGATTTTTAAAGTCTTTTGATTTTGAACAATGATGTGTCATGATGGGTTATAGTTATGATGTGCTATGATGTGTTATGATGTGTCATGTTTCATGATGTGTTATAGTTATGATTTGTTATGGAGTGCTATGATTTGTTATGATGTGCTATGATGTGTTATGATGTGTCATGATGTGTTATAGTTATGATGTATTTTGATGTGTTATGGTGTGCTATGATGTGTTATGGTGTGCTATGATGTGTTGTTATGATGTGCTTGATGTGTTATTATGTGCTATGATACGTTGTGATGTGTCATGATGTGTTATAGTGTGTTATGATGTGTCGTGATCGTCTTCCACAAAACTCGGCCCAACTATTCTTCATTTAAACTAATTGGGGGGAGGGGGGAATAGAGGCTTGAATTCATTTTCCACTTATATCAGCTCTATAAATATGATTTAAAACAAAACTTATGCTAGGGTGTATGCAAGTTTTCCAATTATAAATATATGGACAATTAATATTTTTAAAAAAACTTAGACAATGATATTACAGGCTTTCAAAAAAAAAATGGCAGTGATCAGATGTACAGTGACGCAAGGGAGTGGATATTCTGACATTGTCTTGTTTTCAGATGTGTGGATTGGATTTCTATGTATAAATATATATACTGTATTTTAAAAACTTTATAAATATAAGGCGAAGCGAAATCCAAATTTCTAATGCCCGACAACTATAATACAATACCGTAATACAATAAACTTTTTAAAACATATTCCCTAAGTTGCAAATTTTTTATATTTAGAGATGCCAATAACAGTACAAGGTTTAAGAATTTTACAAAAACAATAAACCGTTGAAATATTCCAGGGTGATTTGGATCTTATCATGTTGATTTGGAAGCATGGTGTTGATATAGGATCTGGTGATGGGATATGGCAGATAATATATAAATAATGGCGGGGTTATATAGATTTAGGTGATATGTATGTATATAATTGTACTCGCATTTATACATCCATGTAGAGATTTTGTGCTTATGAGTAACGAAATATTTTTTTAGTGACTGTTAATATTTAAATGATATTATATAATATAGTTTGTTGTTTCATGAAAAAAGTTTAAGGTGCCCAAAGTTTCAATGTTGTGAGCCTGTGTTTGATATAGTTGTTGTGAGCCTGTGTTTGATATAGTTGTTGTGAGCCTGTGTTTGATATAGCTATTGTGAGGCTGTGTTTGATATATAGTTGTTGTGAGGCTGTGTTTGATATAATTGTTGTGAGCAGTGGCGTCGCTAGGGGGTGCGGAGGGGGCGGACCGCCCCGGGTGACACCATCAGGGGGGTGACACCAGACCATAAAATTCTATATATTCCCGTTATTTGGCACTTGAAAACTCGGAGGATTTCTATGGGTTAAATCATGAGGGGGTGACACCATGAGCTACCGCCCCGGGTGACATCATGAGCTACCGCCCCGGGTGACACCAACCCTAGTGACGCCTCTGGTTGTGAGCCTGTGTTTGATATAGTTGTTGTGAGCCTGTGTTTGGTATAGTTGTTGTGAGGCTGTGTTTGATATATAGTTGTTTTGAGCCTGTGTTTGGTATAGTTGTTGTAAGCCTGTGTTTGATATAGTTGTTGTGAGGCTGTGTTTGATATATAGTTGTTGTGAGCTTGTGTTTGATATAGTTGTTGTGAGCCTGTGTTTGGTATAGTTGTTGTGAGCCTGTGTTTGATATAGTTGTTGTGAGCCTGTGTTTGATATAGTTGTTGCAGTGGCGTAGCTAGGGTCACGTGCGCCCGGGGGCATGACACAAATTCTGCGCCCCTTGATGGACCAAAAAATTCTGGGGGCTCACTGAGCCCCCAAGACAATTTTGAAATTTTACGGTTTATATGGTTCATTTTTTTGAAGCAAATGATTTTTTAATTGAATTCAATACAGACTAATAATTCTCTATACGATTATAAACAATTTATTTGGGGAAAAAAAATCTACTAATTATACATGACTCGAATAGACATAATCTAAAATAAATTGATCTTCCTTGATTTGAATGTCGTCAATCTCGCTGTTAAAATGGATATTCTCAAGTGTTCTCTTTCGATGCTAAGGAGTGCAAGATCATCTAGACGATCTTGATCCATTGAAGCACGTAATTAAGACGAAATAAGGTTTACTTTGCTGAAGGACCGCTCACAGCTATTAGTTGAAACAGCAATTTTTAGAAGTATTTGAAGTGAAATGCGCAGATTCGGAAATACGTCATCTCCATATGAAACAATAAAATCGAGAAGATCCAAAGTAGTTTCCGGTAGAACTTCAGTCCGGGTACTGAGCATCATTTTTTAGTCTTTGATTTATGTTCACAATTCGTAAAAATTAGCCAAATCTAAGCAATTTTAATGAAGCGTATCGACTTTTGTTTCAGCAAGAAGAGATTTGACGTCTAGTAAAATCCGTATTGATATCTCCTGTTGGAGTTTATCAATTTCGCTGTTCATAGCAGGTGCAATTTCTTCTTATGGAGAAAGTTATGCATCTCTTTTTAATTCTCGAAGGCATCGTCCAATGTCGTCTAATCTTCTGTCAACCTCGATTCTCCAAGTTATGCATCTTCTTTCCCATTGTCTACCGCAACATGACTCAAATTAATACGAATGTTGACAATTTCTTGCTCAAGCGATTCAAGATTGGATTAAGCTTCCTTGAAACTCACAGTAGGATTCTGGAACCGTTTCTGGACACTATCAATTTTATCAAGTATGATGTTCCAGAAATGTTTAAAATCAAGAAGTTAAAGTTTTATATACCTACCAGCAAAGCCTCTGCATCACTTCTGGTGTCAGGCGTCATATTTGTATGTTCTGATAATTTTTGCCAACAGCCCTGCTATGTCATATAGTCCTTCATAAATTGCTATAACAGCTTCTGATCGTGCAATCCAACGTGTTTCAGACTCCCTCTTCATTGTGATCGGCACAAATCTTTTTTTAATTTTTCCAAACGAGTTGTTGAAAGGGAGAAAACATAAATTTGTACTTTCAACTGTTCAAAAAAACGTGATAATAACTGGATCATGTTTAGTTGAGTGTACTCTTGCTAAATTTTAAGCTGTGGTTGCCACAGTTGATGAACAATGCTCTTTGATTTCTAGCACATTTTCGCTGTTGAATACCGGATACATTCCCGGTCATTACAGCAGCATTGTCATAACATCGTGACCGACAGTCGGATAGTGGTATGCTATTAGATTACAGTTTCTCTATGATAACTATTTCAAGGCTTTTTGCGTCTTTGGAATGTATCTGTGCAAAATCTGAAAATGATTCTTTGATAGTTACTTTTTAGTTTGTAAATCCACATCCACAAATCTGATGACTTGAGAAAGCTTTTCCGGTGTCCTATATCGATTGGAGTCAAGTAAGATACCGTAGTACTTGTGTTTTATGATTTCACTCAACAGCTGATTCCTTACGGTCGATGTAAGTATCTGGATGAATTCCTTTTTGATTTCCGGTGATAAATTATATACTGAACCTAGCTTTTCTCGGGCCTTTTTGTTGGTGTTTTTTTCTAACAGTTGATCCTACTGAGCAACAAGTTTTATCACAGATGGACAGGAAAGAAAGGCGGTGTCTGATGTTTCATATGAAAGGAATCCAACTTGCTTTGACAAACCGATACAAGCCCGTGAGAGGAGAGACCTTCCATTAAGGTTGTTAACGGTTAACCGGTTATTCGGTTAGCCGGTCCTCAGATTAGGATCGGTCCTCTTTATTGAGGACCGCAGGACCGTTTAACCGAAAACAACAACAACAAACAAACAAACAAAAAACCACTAGCGGTAACGTAGTGACAAAAACAAAACAAGCCGTAACGCGCCTCTCCCTCTCGCTTTGTCACGGTGGGTGAAAGCGATACCACGATCAAGCTGACAAGTAGCCTAGGTTGGCATTCAAACTAATCAAACCTTCAGCCTCCAAGCTGTAAGCGTGCGTACATGACGCGTTATAGCCTTGCTTCACTGAAGTTCACAACTAATAGTAATAGTTACTAACAGTGCGTGTTTGATGTCAACAACGGTCAAGGCCGAGGCTGTTTCTATTTATATTTATTATAGTCTGTTTCTTATAAAGACAAAGAAAGCTATAAAAGCATATGACCCCGTGACCTATCCGCATTTTCTGATCACCGGTTTATAGTCCATTTCAGGCATTCAAAAAACGTATTGGCGCACGCCGCTTAGTGAAGTACATGTACCTATATTACGAGAGGTATTTGAAAGACGTAGCAAAGATACCGGGTGATTAATCGGCCCACAAATTCGAGTTCGGTCTTTTAGTGACAGTTTTCATGCCTATCAAAGGCATTTGTTTACCACATTAACAGTACAGCGAGTGTAGCTCAAACCCTATTTGAACAGAAAAAAACGGGGAGGGTGAACGTGTGAATCGCAAAATTCAATTATTCTGGCGAGTTGACGATTGAAAAATAATATGTTTTTTTTTAAAAATAAATTCCATTTTATCATCATTG
>MUZC01000918.1:96635-119642 GCA_002072015.1 Radix auricularia
GGGGGCCGGCTTTGATGCCATCGGCGCGAGGCGACAACATTCCCTTAGTTCTCAAAACATTAGGGATATAAGGACGAGCGGTTAACCGATTAACCGGTCTTTTTTTTAATGGTTAGCCGGTCCCCAAAAACGAGCGGTCTTAACAACCTTACCTTCCATCCCATCTCCCACTTAACTCCCTCCACATGAGAATTGGGGAAGTACGATTTATCTTTTTAAAGAGTCACAGCATGCAGCAAAGGGACGCGTATTAACCATTCTGTTAGCCAGTGGTTTTCAACCTTTTTAGATTCCAGGACCACTTGAAAAATATGTGTCTTAGCTGGTGACCCGTCAAAACGGCCCCTGACAAAACGGCCCCGACAAAACGGCCCCAGACAAAATGGCCCCGGACAAAACGGCCCCAGACAAAATGGCCCCGGACAAAACGGCCCCGATCAAAACGGCCCCATTTTTATTAGGTCTTAGCTACGTGCCACTACTAAAAATTATTTCTGCATTTTCTGGTTTTTCGGTGATTTCGTACAATTTATCAAACATCTCAAAGTTACCTTGAAATAATCTTTTTTTTTCAAAGATCAAGTTTTTTCGTAAAAGCAGACATTTTGTCACTGAGAGTTATATAATGTATCTGCTTTCCTTGCCGAGTGGAATTAAGTTTATTGAGCTTTTCAAAAATTTCAGCCAATTAAGCCAGAACAGCAACCCATTAGCCATGGTTCAAATTATCAACAAGCTTTGAGTTATTTCTACATGAAAATCTCTTACGTCATCGCGTAATTAAAACAGTCAGATAACCAGCGAACTTCAGTAAGCATTAGTAACTGTTAATGTTCAAGATTCATATTCGAGCATAAGAAATCAAAGAGACGAGAATTTAATTGGCGAGCTTGATAAAATTAAAAACCATTATGGCCAGATCAGAAATATATTTAAGTCTGCTTTAATACTTTTACTTGCTAGTCTTTCTCGATCAATCCTACAGTGCGTAAATGTCATGCTTTTTTCACGGACCACCTGGCAAATCTTCGCGGACCACTAGTGGTCCGTGGACCACAGGGTGAGAACCACTGCTTTAAGCCACTCCTTTTTCTTGTCTTGGTAATTTTGGTTGCTTTTAGTGTCGTCTCTGGTAGCTCTATTAAAAGAATCGTATTGGTCTCTTACTGCTCACTACCATCAACTCACAGTTTTTTAAATTTAAAAAAAACACATCAGCAATCCTACATTAGGATGTGTCATTTATTTATGAGTAGAATGGCGCCCCTTAACGCTCAATGGGGGCGCCTAAATCATGTTTAACAACTGTTTTGTAATAAAGATATGTTCGGAGCTCCAATATTCAATCTTACAAACGTATTTGGGATACATTTGTTTACATTAAAATTAAATTAAATAATGAGTTTTAATACTCATTTTGGCGCCCCCTAACGTGGCGTCCGGGGGCATTCGCCCCCCTCTGCCCCCTCGCTACGCCACTGAGTTGTTGTGAGGCTGTGTTTGGTATAGTTGTTGTGAGCCTGTGTTTGATATAGTTGTTGTGAGCCTGTGTTTGATATATAGTTGTTGTGAGGCTGTGTTTGATATATAGTTGTTGTGAGCCTGTGTTTGATATAGTTGTTGTGAACCTGTGTTTGATATATAGTTGTTGTGAGCCTGTGTTTGATATATAGTTGTTGATAGAAGTTGACTGCATATTAAATTTTTGGGAGAAGGAATAGGTCAGTCCCAAAGTGCCTACATACGATACAACGACACAACGTGTGATCAAATCAAAATTTTGCATCATTCAAGAGACCGGATCCGCCCATTAAAAAACATAAATTTCTATAATAAGAAAGCACTGTTAAAGGTTATAGTCACTACACATCACTGGCAAATATTGAAAATAAAGCCCCAAAACATATACAAGATGCGATCAAAGCAGATATGTGGATCAAAGGTCAGTTTTGACGCCCCTTTTTATATTTTGTGGAACGACAGTTATGGCACCACCTAATTTTCCCCAGCTAGGTTTTAAAAAAGTAGTACACACAATCATTCACCAACAAGGGTACCAACCTGAAACTAAAGTGGCCAACAGCAGAGGTCGTGTGGCCATCCTGTGGTGGTGAGTGCCCCGTAGTTTTGATCAATCCCCCATCAAGTCTTCATCGTTGTTAGGCCATCGTTATCTCCATCATTAGAACAGAACGGTGTGTCTAGACACACATGCTAGTATGGTCCAAACTCATCTAGGACTGTGATATCTGCTTCGGCAACCAAATAACGCGAGGAAAATCAGACTTGCGCGGACATTCACAACACAACAGTTGACTGAGATATGACGCGAAGCCCAACACACAACACGCAGTCAGAGAGTGAGTTAACACAGCTTGCCATCAAAGACACGGCTTAGGTGGAATTAGTGGACGAGCCCGTGCATGACAGACGACAGCAATTCAGCGGCAATGAAATATGATAAAAGGCCCTGAATTTATCGCTTGGGTTATAATGGGGAAGGTAATGTCATCGCTCGTGGCATACACGATTACGGTGTCTGCTTCAGAAGTAATCTTATGTCGGTCATGTCGCTTGTCCTACTGTCGTCTGCTTCATTCACCAGACCCTTCCCGCCATTGGATCAATACCGCACTTTGTTCTCTCCCCCTCCCCAACCCCCTCGTACGTTCGTGATGTGAGTAGAGTGGCCGCGCATTCCCAACGGGACGCTACCAGGCCTAGCGCAGATGTGCAGCCGCTTGGAGAGAGCTGCGTGCAGTAGGTCGTGGTGGGGGAAGTTCGATCAAGCCACACAGCCGCCTACCAAACGGTTAGGGACGGACACTGTCGTGCTAAGGTGGGGTTCAAGGCGGTTCTCATTCCTGTGTCGTAAACACACCTTTAAGTGGGCTCGTTACGTTACTGACGCACACGGTTGGTGGCGTGTTTTTATTACAAGAGATCATTGTAGCGGTTAGATGAGTGGCTCAAAAAGACCGGCCGTGGAACAGGGACAGTAACTGATATGGACTGAGGGGAAAGAGCAAACACCACTTCTGTGTTTTAAAAAATCCAACAAAAGAAAAAAATATTCAGTTAAGATACTATTAGAAGAAAAAAAACATATTTAAAAATAAACAACAACGGAAAAAACATCTAAAGGATGGCAAAGCCTTGGTCGGTACGGCAATTCAATAACATGTATGACTGTATGGACTATAAATATACGTGTATACATTAAATAATTATGTATCAATGGCCTCCCGCTTTGACAGCATTGGTTAGTTAAACACAGCCCCCTTTAGCAGAGCAATGCTTGCAAGAGCCAACTTAGACAACAATGATTTACTTAAACTTAAATCCCTGTTTAGAGAAAAAAAAAAACTCTCTATACATTATTTAACTGGTCTTCCCAACAATCCCACCAAACATTATTTTACTAGTCTCACACCCCTACGACTACACACTTTTAAATTAGCCCGAAATTAGTCCCCCAATACCCAACACATTATTAAACTAGTCTCACCACCCCCTTAATATTATTTGACTAGTCTTACAGTAGTTACACTCTTCATCATTATTTAACTAGCCTTACGCACATTCATATTATTTAACTAGCCTCACACCCCTACACATCATTTGACAAGTCTCACACCCCTACAAATCATTTAACTAGTCTCACACCCCTACACATCATTTGACAAGTCTCACACCCCTACAAATCATTTGACCAGTCTTACACCCTTTCACAATATGTAACTAGCCTCGTATCCTTGAGCACCATTAGACTAGTTCCGCATCTCTCTATTCTCTGTATAAGAAAAGATCATTTTAAATTGTGAGATACCATGGAATATATGCATTGAAAAAGTGTATAGCCTTAAAAAAGTATAAATTGCTGAACAAGTGTCATTTTAATGAAATTATGCTAAAAAATAACCCCCAACCCCAACCAAAAAAAAAATAAATTGTTATTAAAAAAAATATTTTGTAAAAAATAATATTAAACATAATAACTTCTCTCCCCTGAAATTTATAATCGTACGCGCACCCTAGTGGCTACCCTTAATGTAAAGGGGCGTTTAAATGGGGTGGGTGGTGGTTAATTTAGAAAATATGTATCTAACATTATTTGGGAATGGAATGTAGAAGAGAAAAATGTCATGTAATTTATTAATCCTCGGCCAATGAACAAACCATTATACATGGCTTTTAGATACAAACTTCTATGGTACATACATAATCAATTAATCATGGCCTCTTCATTCCAAATGCTCAGCGCAAACATTTAGTTTGCAGACAATTGTTGTTTTTTTTTTTACTTAAATGTCCGCTTTTAACTGACACTCTCTTGGTATTTCACAACTTTTTTTTTAAACCACGTTTTTAAAACTTGCCAAAGCGTTCATAATAATCATAATGGTGTGTTAACTGTTATTATCTGGCTTTCCGAGATCTTTTAAGTCATTTCGAGACACATTGTTTTAAGGTACAATATTGTTAGTTTCTCACTCAGTCTCAATGCTTGTGTTTAGTTCATACTTTGTGTTCGCTGTAAATGAATGTAATGAAGCATGCAGGTACACATGACCAGTTCAATATTAATCAATGTATATTTATTTTAAAGTTATTCTTAGATAACAAAGGCAGGATCACATTTTTTTTCGAAGTAAGCATGCTAGACATTTCCCCAGTATGATAACAGAGCATTACAAAATGTACGTATTAATAATAATATAATAATGAAATATAATAACAATAATTACAAAAGTAAGTCAACTAATAAAAATAAATTATATTTAAGCGTAGACGAGTTCTCTATATATCAATGTGAATTTGAATTGAATTTTGAAGACACTGAAATGTTTTACTTTGATTGAATGTTGAAAATATTTTCAAAATACTTTCTGGCCAGTAATGTACAACAGTGTTGTCGTCCTACCCCCCTACCCCCAATTGTACAGAGTTTTGATTTTGATAGAATTTTTGAAATAAAATATGTTTGTTTTTTATGTTCTGCTCCTAAACAAAATTAAAGTTGTGATCTTTATTTCAACAGGAAGTTTTACGGTATTTACTTTAAAATCATCTCATGCTTATGATTGTCATTGAAAATCACATAAATCTTCATAAAGGTTTAGATAAGGGGAAAATAATTTAGAATTAAAATATCTCAGTCTGAGCCCACTGGTTATGTCGATGACCTAGGAGTTTCCCGAAAAGCGTCGAGATAATAGGGTTGGCGAGATAACCGAGATCGAGATAAGTGGGTTCGACTGTATTTACATCCTCAGCAGACATTGCTTAAAGATAGTTAACTCGTGAGTTTGATTAATTAAACCGACACAATAGAAGCATTTATGAATTAATTTGCGATCCACAAGGGTTAAACTCTATAAATCTAGTCAATATCAACACAATTTCATAATCTTTAAAAAAATAATTTTGAAGAGGGACCACTCTCGTCGAAATCTTTTATTTATGAGAAGTAATTGCTGAATTTAGCTCTCTAATATTGAAAATAAGAAAATTAAAATTAAATGTCCGGGTACATTTACTTATAATATAGTATAGTATAGTTATTATAAAAATTAAAAAAGTGAGTAAAATAATGCACAAAAATGGATACTGTGCAGTGTGCAAATTTGCACACAAGCTTTTCGGTAAAAACCTATATCTCCGACCTTATCGGCGGCCATCTCGTTGCTATGACACGTCGTCGGCCCGAAAAAATAGTGATAGTGCGAGCCCCGTGAATTTTCCGAAAATTCTAAAGTAAAGCTATACCTAACCCAAACCCTAAAATTAAAATAACAACTATCCTTCATAGCAACGGGAAGAGACGCGACGCTCCGGTCGGAGATATAGGTTTTAGCCAGTTTTTCCACTTTGCACATGGACCGACAAACCTTAGTCTTAGAGGGAACATTGCTCGCGTCGTCTGATAATCATTAGTATTGTGTATTTTAAGTTTAAGTATGCTAATCTAATAGTACTAATACTAATAATATATTATAATTATATTTTTTATTCAAGAGTTGATCTGCATCACACACAAGAGAGGTAAACACGACATAATCAATAGATGAGGCAAGGCATTAGTTTTTAAAACTAAGGACCAAGGACAAAATACCTCACTAACTCTAACTTTAGTTTAGTGTTACTTTTAGTTTTAACCTTGGCCTTAGCCTTTAAACGTTTAACCGGTCCACTTATTTAGAACAGTTAATCACGAGTCCTCAACAGAAAAAAAGAAAAGAAACACGAATTAAAAATTGACCATAAAACATCCCTGTTTTCTTAATTGTTTGGAAGAATTTGTTTTAATTTTTAAAATTCTCTGAATTGAAATTGAATGAAGTTATGAACACATCGCTAGACTGAACGCAAGCGGTCTTTGACGTCATTATGTCTAATACAGCTTTAGACTTTAGTTGTAACTGTAAACTGTAAGCACATACCATATTTTTACAACTAGTTGTAACACTTGGCTACAACTAGTCTTAGTATTCTTAGTAGTCTTAGTGCTTAGCAGTTCAGTAAATTTGAGTAAACACTTAAAAAAAAACATAGTTTTATAGGCCATGGCCATATGCATTTATCATATATTATATTATTAATTATGCAATATTAATAGATCTGAGCTTATTTGTGTGTAATGTGTGTACTTTTTTAAAAATCTAAATTAATTTTAATAGATTTAATCAACTTATCCGCTTTACAGAATAAGTAGTTATAAAATCACAATTACCAGCACATTCATCTTATCTTAGATATACAGACGCTCCTTCTATGCAGAAGATAATTGCGTCCACAGACCATGACAGATGATCTGTTGGCAAGTGATGTAGCGGTCACAGGCCACGGCTATAGGGGTTCCACGCATTACCCCAGCCGCCTAACTATTGTCTAGTTAGGTACCCATTCGGAGCTGGGTGACTCGGGGACTCCTCAGGCCCCGAGAACAAATACACACCTTCGTGTGGATTCGAACTCGTGACCATCTGTATGACAGTCGAGAGCGCTACCTCTCGACCACCACATCCCATTCATTGTGGTTTTTAAAAAAATTAAATTTTAAAGAACTGGTTGGGAGCAAAAATTAAACCCATCATGCATTGGTTTTAACATCAATGTATTGTCCAGCACTATCACTTCACCTAGAGATCTCATGTCATTATATAGACACCAATCAAGTTTTTTTTTTTACCTCAAAAATGTATTCGTAACTGCAAGCACATGACAGCATATTTTTTACGATTAGTCTTAGCAACAGACAACGTGACGGGAGGTTGCTAGTGTTATAACTAGTCGTAGCACTAGCAAAATCCCATCAAGTTGTCTATCGTTACATTGTCATAGCAGCAGATGCTTCATTTTTTAAGTGCATAATTAATACGTTAATTAAAGTTATTAAAGTGGGATAAATCTGCTAATTACTGAAACATAAGTAATATAACTTTAATAGTCACTAAGTTAAATTTGCAGCATAGTGGCCGAGAGACAGTGCTATCTAAAGGATCTAGTTAATGCTGGCGCTGGGTTGCCTTCCCAGGATCTAAGGTGGCTTAAGACTAAGAGTGCTCCTGAGTACAACCAGCCAATCTCAATCATGTCCATTGGGTACCCAACTTTAAGTTGGCGTTGGGGAAAGTAAAAGGAGCTGGGCACTATGCTAGCCTAACAACCCTGTAGTGTGCCATGGCTAAAAAATCTTGTGAACGCTGGTTCACTCGCCCCATATACTTTCAAGGTCTTAAAAAACAAAAAAAAACTGATCTGATGTGAAATTGAGAAAGGTGTTTAAAGCAGCATTAAATAAGAATTTAATAAACTCATGGCATTTTACATGATTTGCATCAAAGTCTTTTTTATGTCACCACAGCACATTTTGTGTTAGCTCTCGTATAATGCTAAGACAACTCAGCGAATAAAAATAAAATAACTCATTAATCATTAGCCAAACTAGACGTGGGTGATGTGTGATTTTTAAATACATTCCTTAAAATACTGGAATACTAAGAAGGCACTTTCATATCAGTCATTGTCAATTGTGTGTTAGCTCTCGTACACTGCTCTGCATACTAACTTATAAACAAACACATCCAAAAATGGACTCCTGATTATTAGCTAATATAGTCCAGATTAATTATGACTAATCCTGATCTTGGGAACAGTTAACCGTTGCGCTGAACCGATCATTGGTTCTGCTACTCGTATCGGCCAATTTTCATATGCTTGAAAATACTTGGCAATTAGCGCGTAAGTGATGCCGAGTATACCGTAATTGCTCCAATAGCAAAGATGCACGCAGGTGTCTAAAACATTTTGTTTCATAAGAAATAGCTAAATGTACCGTGTGCAGACTTGTAATTGGCAACCATTCATCCTTCAAAATAATTTTGATATTATTACAATTGCTATGTTCTCATTGTTTCATTCATAAAAGGTGGCAGTGTGCAAAACCCTTTAGAATTAATTAGAATTTATTATCAGTGAAAGTTGAAGGTTCAAAAGGGGTTCCTGATTTTATTTGTAAATTTTTATAGAGGACAGCTTGCTTTGTCGAGTCTTATGTGGGTCATGTTAGATGGAACTTGTAAACATGTTAGAAATTTCATTTAAAGATAAATTTTATTGTTTCTACACAGTTAAATGAGTTATTAATAAAGAATATTTTAAAAACAAAATAAAGAAATAATTATTTTATTTATAGCATTGATGTTGAAAATAAAATCCTTATTAAAACGAGAAAAATGTGTGACGCGAACAGTGGAATTGAGGTCACAACATGTAGGTCAAAAGCAAGTTAATACTTCTTCAAGTGCTCGGTATCGCCGACACTACTCAGTACTCAGCAATAAATTATACTTGGTACACCCCTAACTGTTATCATTCTTAATAATACATATTTTTATTTTAATAGTTATGGCTGCCTTAGTCATAATCATTAGTCTTAGTAGACCCACTTTTTTTATCCTAATTATTATAAATAAGTTCAATTAAGGCCATGAGTTGACAGTGATAATTAATCAAAGAGTTTAGATTATTTAAAGTTTATAACATTTTATATTTATAATACCTAGTAGGCCTTTATATCAGTCCTCCAAATTGTGATCACCTAGTGATAGTGGCATGTGTCTACTTAACATTTATGGATAGAGAAAAAATTAAATATCATTGATAATAAAGCTGTGCAGTCAATACATTTATTAGTATAAGGCATACAAATAAAAGGAAAATCTCCTAATCACAGAGTTCATTCATAACTATTACCTACTTCTGTTAAAATCTAATTATAACCTGTTACAAATCAAAATTTTCTCATTTTGCATAAAAAGAAATGAGTTGTAGATTAGTAATACATTTTTATATAATATAATAATGTTTTTGTCATATATTTTGTCTCAACAGATGGACAGAGCTGGTGTTTCTAAGATTTTAGCAGTTCTGACAGAAAGACTTGAAAAATCAAACAGATATAAAGAATTTGTCTCGGCTTTTAAAGAAAGCCATTCTGATGCTGAAAGAATTGCTTGCCTTTATAATTTAGAGGAAACGCAGGGTCTTTTTACAACCGAGGAAAATTTTAAAGTTAAATGTAAAAAAGAAGCTGAAATACTCCGAGCGGAAGGAAATGAACGGTTTAAAGTTGGCGACTATCAAAGGGCTATTAGTTGGTATACTCAGAGCATTATCAAGGCCCCTGATGACTCTGAAAATTTATCCCTAGCTTTTAACAATAGATCAACTGCAAACTTTTACTTAAAGAATTATGCCCTGTGCTTGCAGGACATTGAATTGGCTTTTTCTCACAATTATCCTTTAAAGTCATGTTACAAGCTGTACCAAAGAATTGGTCGCTGTATGTACTACATGTACAACAAAGAGGAAGCCATCAAAGCCTTTCAGCAGACTATCTCTGCTTTGGAAATAGCTGATTTAGATGATGACAACAAAAATAGTATGGTAGCGGACATGCTTAAAGTGATAGAGCAGTGTTCATCCATCAAATCCCCATCCATGACTACATCAGTCAGTAGCTACAACTGCTGTCACAAAGGCATCCCGCACTTAGAGTCAAAGCCAAGCAAACAGCTGCCTTGTGTGTCAGACGCCATTGAGATCAGACTGGACAGCTATGGCGGCCGAGGTTTGTTTGCCACTAGAAACATTGAAGTGGGAGAGGTTGTTATTGTAGAGACACCATTTTCATCTGCTCTTCTCAAAGATTTCAACTTGACTCACTGCCAGTATTGCTGCAACAGAGTTAACCTGGCCGTGCCTTGCAAACATTGCAGTGCAGTAGTTTTCTGCAGCTTACAATGCAGAAATGCCGCCTGGTGGAAATTTCATTGGGCAGAGTGTAAGGTTTTGGAGAATTTGCAAGACTCAAAAGGCGATTTGTCTTTCCTTTCAAATCGCATGATTTTATCGGCAGGGTTTGAGGAGCTGATTAAACTGAGGGAATCGGACGTTCAAGTAGATCTACGAAATGCTGGCTTTGATGAAGAGGGAATTTACAACTCTGAGGATTACCGTTCCGCTTACAGCCTTGTTAACCATGCAGACAAACGAACTTTCAACGATCTCCTTACCAGGTCAATTTCTGCTCTCTACTATCTGAAGTATTTAGAGTTTATTGGATTTTTTTCACCATCTGTTACTAAAAATAAGAAAATGTGTATTGAAGCTGTGACAGAGGAGAAACAGGATTTACTGTTAAGCGCTGAGCCAACACTCCAGCACAAATATTGCATTGGGGCCCACCTTTTGAGAAATTCTATGATGCTACCATGCAATGCTCATGAAGTTTCTGAATTTGCTTTGATTCTTGCAAACCCTGCCATGTCTACGACCACTGAGTTGGCGGCCGGCGTGTACCCTGTTCTTAGTCTGATCAACCACTCGTGTGATCCTTCTGTTGTCAGACATTCTTACGGCAACATATGCGTAGCAAGGGCTATTAGGAGCATAACTGCCGGTGAGGAGCTTAAAGACAACTACGGGGCTCTTTACCCAACAATGGATTTAAAAACCAGGCAAACCAATCTGGCAGCTCAGTATTTCTTTCAATGTTCTTGTGAAGCATGCCTTAGTAACTGGCCCCAATATTTTGAAATACCTTGTGACAGGCCGATTTTTAAGTGCACCAGATGCAATGGTTGTGTCCCCATCCCTGTGGGCGACTTGACTGAGTTGGCTAAATGTTCATCTTGTGGACAGAGTCAGGATATCACACAAATACTTCTCCAAATGGGAGAAATGGAAGATTCTTATAAAAATGCCCTGACATCAGTAATTGAAGGCAACAACAGCAACAGCAACATCACCACTTTATTGTCTTACTTGAAATTTGTTGAGAGACACGTCCACCGACCTTGGAGAGACATAAACGATTGCCAGGAGGCCTTCAAACAATGTTTGAACATGCATGCCAATTGTTATCCTGTTGAGTGTGGCTAGAGGCTGACTTTTAACTGATGAATCAAACATTTGCATGTTGCTATTTAAACTATTTTATTTGTTACTCTTATGTTTTAAAATATATACTGATTTTTTTTTATACAAGGGTAAATATAAACACATATATTTACATATCCTGCTAAAAATATGAATTTATAGCAACTGATTCTGTGCAATTTATACTTTTTTAAGTAAGCATGCTTTTAAAAAAGTTCTTGTAAAAAGTATTCTTTTTGTAATGTTTGTAATTGACCGATTCTTTAGGTATTTTATTGCTATTGAAGTAATTGTAGGAGTTGGTTTGTTCATGTAAAGTCTAACAGCCTTATGTAACCCACCCATTTTGTCATTGCTTTGGAGTTGCTGATTTCTTTGGTTCCCGGATTTCATCATCATTAAAGATCTGAAGCACGCTGCCTGTTTATAATGCAAACACTTTTTTATATATAATAGAAAAGAAACTGGCTATTTGCTTACTTGTCAGTCTTTTCAGTGAGTGCAGTGTAACTCTAAATAAAGCCCTAACTATTATTTTTCAGATGATTTGTCATTTCCTTCCAGTGTTTATAAAAGCAGTATTAATATAACCCAACAGTGACCAAACCAAGGCTCACGAGCCACATGCGGCCCTTCTGTGTTCACTTTGCGTCTCACATACAATTTATGAAAGTTATCTCACAATTTTTACTGGAACATTTCAAAGCCAGGTATAATGACACATAGAGCTTCAATGGGCCTCTTAACAATTTTTTAATATATTAAAATGGTGCTCAGTTTCTACAAATCTGGCCACACTTGGTTTAACATGTAATGGTATACCATGGGTTAAACAAATTAGGTTATTATTCAATGTCATAGAGGTGAAATTTAACAATTGGTCTTTATAGCTACTAGATTTTCTTTTTCAATTAATTTATTGCTAGGAGCAGAAAGAAAATTTTATGTGAACCTTACACGCACAAGTAAACAACATACACATAAATAAACCATTTAACAGAAATATATATTTATTCATGAAATTTTGATAAAATATAAAAATGAGTTAGCTAAATGTCAATTTATTTGCGATTGATAAAATCATTTTTTGCTATAAGTTATAAAATTAAATTTCTCTAAATTTGAAGTTTGCCTGTAGAGTTTCAATTGGCTGTGCCGTTAATTCCTGTTAAATCTTGTTAAAATTAACTAACCTCTTGAATATTAGGTAACTCTTCAATAACATTTTGAAAAACCCACCACTTAATAAACGGTTCCAACAAGGTGAAGAAATAATGAGCATGTCATGTTTGACTTGACATACAGACTTAACTAAGTGGAAGCGTTGCTGGCAGTTGTAGCATCAAAATGGGGACCATAAAATAGGTCAACAGTTCCAACTGCATCAGCAAGTTTTTTCTCTCTCTCTCACTCGCCTCAAAAGTTCAGATTTACTTGACAGAAAAAAATGTTGGGCACACAATGAAATAGTTTTGTCCGCACAATTCATTTAAATATCATAATCCCTGTTATAGTTTAGATGAGGGCTGGGAAGGGGGGGGGGGTGAAGAGACAAAATTATGCTGCTTTTTTTTTTAATTGGACACTGAAATCCAATTTTAAAAAAGAAATGTGATCAAATGAGAATATATTTTTATCAGATATTTTAATATAGCCACCATTTTTTCTAGTTTCAATGAGCCTGTAGGGAATTTAACATATACAACAAGTTTCTGTTCCATGGCTAAGCATGATAATTTGTCAACAAATACATGTCATTTTTACAGTAAGTAGATGCATTTACATATAAAAACATGCACAGGAAATATGCTAAAACAACATTTTAGTAAATAAATAGCTATTATTAATTATGTGTGTATGTATATAATATAATATAGAGAGAGAGTGAAAGTTTATACTCACACACTTATTCTGGAAACCAAAATTTTTAAGACACTTGAGCTTAAAATGAGTTATTTCACAACCGTGTGTTTGTAAATATATTCTTTAAAAAACTGTTATGGAATGTTGATGTGAAGATTGCAATCAAGGACAAGGTTTCAGGCCTTAAAGTTAAAGATTGCAAACATTTTAGTAATTAACTGAAATAATTTATGATGCCCTTTAAATGGACCTTCAGCCTCCCACATTGTTTGATAGCGGTTCATGCCCTATGTCAATTAAAAACAGCTATAACACCTGAATACATGTTTGTTTCTCGCAGTGCTTGTTGAAATACGTACAGCAGTATCAAATGTTGACACTAACATTACAATAATATTAATAATAATAATGTATAAGATACAGTTTATATGACTAATGACACACTCCAAACTTTATCTTTCCTCAGATCAGTTACATTTTTAAGTGGGCTTTATCTTGTTACATTTTTATACAATCCCATCATAAACACATACATATACAGATGGAGTTATCTCCATATAAAGACTTCAAATAAACAACAAAATTTACAATGTTAAATTTGGCAAAACAGATTCTTTTGGCTTGCAAGAAGAGTTGCACTATTGGTATTAGCAATCTGATTGACACAACCAGGGCAAACAATGAATTGATCATCAGGGCTACATCCATGGAAATGACATTTTTATGTTTTGATTAAACATTATTCTTTAAACAACAGCGTCGATATGTTAGAGTGAACATCTTAAAATAACATCTTTGATGGCTAACATGGAAGACAACTACACAGACAAGTGTTGTATAAATATTTTGTGACAGAGAATTCTCATAAAACAAAGCATTTATTGCTTGAGTGAAAGAAACATTATTTATAGATGTTAAAAAGTTTAGACAAATAACATTTTAATATGTACAAATTATTTCCTACATGGAAGAGCTGAAATAAACTAGTGCATAGGATGTGACAGCAGTGAGTTGGTGTAAATAAAATTAAAAACATCTTTAAAAAAACATTTGTGTGTACAAGGGAAACCTTATGTCTCAGTAAACAAAATATTACAGATAGTGTTTTTGTGTCACAGATAAAATGGTGAGCTATACCCTGTTATAGATGGCATTTAAATGTTACATTATACTCCATCTAGTTATACTAGAGATGGGATAAAAATACTTTTGATTCTTTTTTTTTTAGGCTGGACTTTTCTTATACTGGCTTTTGGCCTTTATACTGGACTTTTCTGACACTGGCTTTTGGCCTTTAGACTGGACTTTTCTGACACTGGCTTTTGGCCTTTAGACTGGACTTTTCTGACACTGGCTTTTGGCCTTTAGACTGGACTTTTATGACACTGGCTTTTGGACTTTAATTAAACTGGACTTTTATGACACTAGCTCCTGGATTTTAGACTGGATTTTTCTCATACTGCATTTTAACCTCTGCATACTGGGCACCTGACCAAGTTTTTCTCCTTTCAGCTGTACACAAAAAAAATTTAAAAAATTCAGCAGTTATGAAAGGAAAATCATGAACCCAAAGTCAAAACAAGATAACTGCTGTGATGTGGACACTGATTGACATCTGAGATATATGAGGGACTATCATGTATGAGTAATGAACGGTTTTTAAAAATGGTACTTTGTAATTATTTAGAAGAAAATTTCAAAAAATAAATCATGTAAAGTCAAAAAAATTTTTTTTATGAGGGGGAATGCCAATAGTACTAACAGTATTTTCAAAAATAGTCTTATAAAGATTTAGCGCATTACTAAAGTCATGCTTGTCAAATAACTTTATCAGATAGAAATTGCTGCTCTTGATTTGAAGGAAATATTCAATTCAAAGAAAAATGAGCTCAAGAATGAGCTACTTGTATTAAACATGAAACTCAACTTGTGCTTGTAGCCTTAGACACGTTCTTTGTATAATAAAAGAACAATTGGTAACCTGTAAGACTAAACTTACAATGAAGAAATTCCACCAAAAAATTAGAATATAATTCATACATTAGGGTATTAATGATATCTAATTAAATACATCAAAGTCTTTTTGTTTTCTAAAACACAAATTTATAACAGCTTTACCTTCACAGTCATACAAACAACAGCTCAACAGAAGAGAACCAACCTGCTTGTCTAAATCAGCTTTACCTTCACAGTCATACAAACAACATCTCAACAGAAGAGAACCAACCTGCTTGTCTAAATCAGCTTTACCTTCACAGTCATACAAACATCTCAACAGAAAGGGAACCAACCTGCTTGTCTAAATCAGCTTTACCTTCACAGTCATACAAACAACATCTTAACAGAAGAGAACCAACCTGCTTGTCTAAATCAGCTTTACCTTCACAGTCATACAAACATCCAACAGAAGAGAACCAACCTGCTTGTCTAAATCAGCTTTACCTTCACAGTCATACAAACAACATCTCAACAGAAGAGAACCAACCTGCTTGTCTAAATCAGCTTTACCTTCACAGTCATACAAACATCTCAACAGAAAGGGAACCAACCTGCTTGTCTAAATCAGCTTTACCTTCACAGTCATACAAACATCTCAACAGTAGAGAACCAACCTGCTTGTTTAAATCAGCTTTACCTTCACAGTCATACAAACATCTCAACAGAAGAGAACCGACCTGCTTGTTTCTTGGTTTGTAAAGTAACTTGTCTGGCCAGCTCCTGGTTAAGGGTCAGGAAATGTGCCCTCTCCCTCTTCTCTTCCTCCGCTCGTCTGTGGATATTGTCGGGAGGCAACTTGCTGACGTCTTGCTGAGACAGCGACAGTACACTGTTGATGGGAGGGGAGGGTTCATTCAAAACTATTCACATGACATTAATGTGCAGCTGTCAGAGAGGATTTATTGCAGACAATGTTTATGGGAGAACCCTACAGGCACATCTTATGTGTTACAGGTCATAGTTATAGGTATTATTTGACTTCTTCAGGCCCTTGTGACATGGAAGGTTGTCTTAAGAATCAATATCCCACAGGCACAGATTATGTGTGGTGAAGATAAACATAATTTAAGTGTAAGAGGTTCAGCTACTGAAAGATGTTATGGATCTAGTGAATGTCACAGAATCATCAAAGTTACTTATCTGAGCGCATTTAAACTGTGCAGCATTTGTACCTTATCTTATTTGATCTTTTATAGATGCTCCTTCTATACAGAAGATTATTGCATACTAGGAGCTGTCTCGCGGGCCGTAGTTTGGAGACCCCTGATTTAAATGAATTTTCAAAACATTTACAATAACCCAATCAAACACCCTTGTATCAATTCCCATCGTACCTCTGGGAGGCTAGGACCCTCTTGATCCTCTCGGCTCTCTCCATTCGCCTCATTCTATCTTCCTCTGTCAGCTGTTCAGCATCTGCTTCCGCGTCATATCGTTCTGGTATCAACACTTTTTCAGGTACATAAAGCTGGAAATAATAGATAAGCCAATAATAGATATTACAGAGACAGGTAAAAGAACATGGTGAGAATCAATGTTGTGTTTGTGTCTAGGAAAGTTAATACAAACAATTGATATGACGAACACCTCCCCTCCCAATGTCAAAATATGTCAATGTAAAAAAACATGCAACACAAAACATTCAGTTTAGTAAAAACGGAAATTATTACAAACATTTCAAAAAGGGAAACCTACATGCAATAATTCAAGCAATGCTCATTAAAAGAAAATAATGACATTTCTGAATAGATTAGACAACGGAATGTTTGCTCATGCATTAAATTAGATAATTTCCTCCATAAACCTAGTTTGACTTGGTCTATTTGACAATTTCCTCATATAAATCTAGTTAGGCCTGGTCTATTTGACAATTTCCTCCATAAATCTAGTTTGACCTGGTCTATTTGACAATTTCCTCCATAAATCTAGTTTGACCTGGTCTATTTGACAATTTCTTCCATAAATCTAGTCTGATATATTAAATTTGATTTCTTTGTATGAGAGTGGGCTACTTACTATTTCCCTGTCAATCATGTCAGCGTCAATCTTGTCCACCTTGGTTTGGGAACTTTTCACAATGTCTGGTACATCATCAATCTGGAGGGTGGGGCATGCACAAACTTTGTTATATTTTCAGGTATGTGATGGGGAGTTGGAGGAGGGGTGAAACATTGACACAAACTTGACATGTCAAGATGGTCTTTGAGTGGAAGTAGTAGGGGTGAATCATTGACACAAACTTGACATGTCAAGATGGTCTTTGAGTGGAAGGAGGAGGGGTGAAACATTGACACAAACTTGACATGTCAAGATGGTCTTTGAGTGGAAGGAGGAGGGGTGAAACATTGACACAAACTTGACATCTCAAGATGTCATTGAGTGGAAAGAGGAGAGGTGAAACATTGACACAAACTTGACATGCCAAGATGGTCTTTGAGTGGAAGGAGGAGGGGTGAAACTTTGACACAAACTTGAAATGTCAAGATGGTCTTTGAGTGGAAGGAGGAGGGGTGAAACATTGACACAAACTTGACATGTCAAGATGGTCTTTGAGTGGAAGGAGGAGGGGTGAAACATTGACACAAACTTGATATGTCAAGATGGTCTTTGAGTGGAAGGAGGAGGGGTGAAACATTGACACAAACTTGACATGCCAAGATGGTCTTTGAGTGGAAGGAGGAGGGGTGAAACATTTTACATTGTCATAGCAGCAGATGCTTCATTTTTTAAGTGCATANGTCCTTGAGTGGAAGGAGGAGGGGTGAAACATTGACACAAACTTGACATGTCAAGATGGTCTTTGAGTGGAAGGAGGAGGGGTGAAACATTGACACAAACTTGACATGTCAAGATGGTCTTTGAGTGGAAGGAGGAGGGGTGAAACATTGACACAAACTTGACATGTCAAGATGGTCTTTGAGTGGAAGGAGGAGGGGTGAAACATTGACACAAACTTGACATGTCAAGATGGTCTTTGAGTGGAAGGAGGAGGGGTGAAACATTGACACAAACTTGACATGTCAAGATGGTCTTTGAGTGGAAGGAGGAGGGGTGAAACATTGACACAAACTTGACATGTCAAGATGGTCTTTGAGTGGAAGGAGGAGGGGTGAAACATTGACACAAACTTCACATGTCAAGATGGTCTTTGAGTGGAAGGAGGAGGGGTGAAACATTGACACAAACTTGACATGTCAAGATGGTCTTTGAGTGGAATGAGGAGGGGTGAAACATTGACACAAACTTGACATGCCAAGATGGTCTTTGAGTGCAAGGAGGAGGGGTGAAACATTGACACAAACTTGACATGTCAAGATGGTCTTTGAGTGGAAGGAGGAGGGGTGAAACATTGTTACAAACTTGACATGTCAAGATGGTCTTTGAGTGAAAGGAGGAGGGGTGAAACATTGACACAAACTTGACATGCCAAGATGGTATTTGAGTGGAAGGAGGAGGGGTGAAACATTGACACAAGCTTGACGTCTCAAGATGGTCTTTGAGTGGAATGAAAAAAAACAACTCCTTGTTTTGAAAATACAAAGGCTTATTTAAAAACAATTATTTGAAAGGTCAACATTTTTTCAATATATTATTTAGTAAATAGCTCTGACTTTCTTTTTTAAATCTATTTTACATCATATCTAATAAGTACTATTGGGTGTATTTTAAACTTCGGTAGTTATTTAAAAGAACAGTTAGATAATTTTTCAAATACTTTCATATCAAGCACCATCTTGTTTGTAAAGAAAGTCTGATCTTTTCAGCACCATTTTTTTTAAAAATTAGCAGTTTTTAAAGAATTTCATTTTAAATACAATTACATGTATTTACTAAAATTTTACCTTTAAAATCTTTTTTTTTTTTTAATGTGAAGGATTTGGAATGTTTTACTTCGGACTAAATAATAAGCTGATGGAATAAGGCAGTGATGACAAGCCATTGCTATCTAGAAGTAGGATTTAGTTGAATTTTGGGAACGTGGCCCCAAAAAGGTTCGCTATCAATGGACTAAAGGATGACCCAAGGATGATGCTCAGTTCTACCAGAAATATAGGAAGGAGGACGGTTTAGGGTGAAGCATTAAGAAATGTAAGGAGTGGGGGGGGGAGTGACAGTGGACAATCTGAAGGACATACAATACAAGAAAGGGGAATTTTTGCTCAAAAAGTTTTCAATGGCAAAATACAGAGACAAGAAATTTGAATTGTGTAGATCCAGAGTCCCCAACCTACGGGTCGCAAGTCGCAACCCTCAAGGTGGTCGTGAAGGGTTTTCTGGGATGTCGCCAACTTGTACATTCAACTAAAAAATTATTTACTTTAATGCAATTTTGCGCTCCTAAATTTGTACTTGTCCATTTAACGCAGAATGAAGAATAGAGAAGATTTAAAACCTTATTAAAAAGGCGTTTTTCATTTGCATGGGGTGTCTGGGTCGAATAGCTTATATAAAAAGGGGTCACCACTCAAAAAAGTTTGGGAACCTATGATATAGATAGTTCCATTTCTACCATTTTCTGTCAACAATATATCTAGTATTTTCACTGCCACATGCTTCTGGCTAAATTACCTTAATTTTTGCCCTGTCTTTTTCAGGCTTTCCACAAACCTGTGTATATTACTAGTAGTCAAGCTGTACAACAATTCAATGATCTCATTTGGATTCAAGTTCATTGAGCTTAGCAGAATACGTCATATATGATGTTACTGAATTATTTTAGAACATTTTTAAACAAGACATATGCTTGACAATTTTTTTCTTCTGTAAATAAAATGTATGATACTCTGATTGAGCTAAAGTTGAAATAGTCTGTTAAAATACCCACAGACTCCAAGATAAATTTCAAGAGTAGCAGGTAAGATATTTATGTGGTTAAAATATGATAATATGTTCATTTTCAAGAAATTAAACTGACCATTTCATAGCAGTTTCCTTAGTATGGATTTAAGAAACCTTTAACAACATGCAACAGATATAGAATATATGTTTTGTGATAAATTATATGCTTAGATTTAGAGCCAGTTTTATCATGCATTTCCTCAATCATTCCATCTATTTCCATAACCCTTCCTTGCAATGGACTATTCTAACATAGATTTCCACATCTCATTCTTGCAAATCCAAAAGACTACCATGCATTTCATTCATTTCCACAAGTCTGTCTTGCAAATCTGTGATTCTTCCATGACCTCCCTTCACTCGTTTTTTTTTCTTCAATAATTGAAATAGTAGCTTTTAGGATAGAATTTACTCTTAAAAACAGAGGTATCCAAATCCATTTTAATCAAAATAAAAAAAAACATTAAAATGTGTGTAATTATTTATTTTGAAATAAAAATCTTTTAAACTGCTACTTTTTTTCTAAGTTCTTTCACACATAGCTTCATGTGATTTCAGCAAAGAAATTATTACTATTCATTTTAATATGTAAACAAAAGTAGATGTGTGAACCCATTTACTGACACTGCAAGTTGGCAAGCAACAAATAATTCCAGCTACAGTGAGTATGATAGAGGCATAAAAGAATTAGATGATGTCCATATTCCATAGTAATTGTACATAAAGAAGCCCTGAGTACAAGATTATATGTTATAGTGACCTGCTCTTACCCTAACAAGTTGATATAGGAAGACCTAAAAAAACAAAGAGTATACAGTAAAGCTATAATCTAATTTGATTGTTTTCTGTGGCAATTAATATCTCAATGGTTTTTTGTAAAATACACAATAAAAACATTCTTAAGCCCCAATCATAAACAATCTATTTGAATAAGTCCATTATTACATAAGTCCACATTTATGGACACACCAATAAACCTAATAAAATTAAGTGATAAAAAAATTAGCCTTACAAAGGTATTTTGAAAAAAATTTCAAGAGGGTTAGGTCAAGGTAGCTGACTAATTTCAAACATGAGGAAAAATTAAACTGATTTGACATGAATGGATTCGCATAACAATAAAAACAATATTAAAAGCTTTAAAATTAATAAAACAGAATATTACCGATTTGTTCATGAACAGGTCCCCCGCAGCACTATGCAAGGTTGGGGTCATCTCTAGTCGCAAGGGTTCACTGCTTGATATGGTCAAGTGTCTGGATCTAGGGCTTTTTTTGACCTTGAACAAGTTGCTGTCCCACTCGGCACTGGATTTAGCCCAAGGTCGGGCTGTGTAGGCAAGAGGCTGGCTGCCGAGAAAGTTAACTGGTCGTGCGATGTGGTCGGCAGAGGGAGGAGGATCTGGTGGGTGGAAACAAGTTGTTTAAAAAAGCTAAAATCACTATGAAAATTTGAGGAGCATCTAGTGTTTTAAAACTGGCCAGTTTTTAATTATTGTAAAATTTCCCAGGAAATCCTGTGATCGTGTGAATTTCTCAGGTCATGGGAAACCCTGTGGAGCCACTTAAGAATACAAATGATATGTCACTTGAACATATAATTTTATGTTTACAAAAGTAAAATAATTTTGTATATTCTATCATCCTAAATATTCAAATTTTATTATTTTTATTTTTAAAGCTCAAGATTACAAGTACAAGAATAAAAACAAGTAATTAATTAACACCCTTATATTTTTGAGTCATGAGTAAAGTGGAGTTGAATCTTTTTCTGTGAAACCTGTCATGACGTCTAAACCACTAAAATGATTATTAACCTTGATTTGACCATTCTGGTGCCGTTGATGTTTTCACATCCTGACCGATACTGTGATTAGACAATGGTGCCTCTCGTCCATTGATCTGATTGGACAGCTGAGGTACAAAGGGCACTGAGTGAAACTGTTGACCAGCTGTAGGTTGGTGCTTGCTGTCAAAGGTGTTGTTGTTGGGATAGTCATTTTCATATGGATTATCAACTCCATTATTGTTTCTGTCCTTGTAAGGCTGACTGTCACCTTTGTTGATGTTCTGCTGTGGGTTATTAAGTACCTCGACACTGCGGTAAGGCCTCACATCACTGGTGCCCTCACCAAGAGAGTTTTTGTTGTTGCCATTAACATTAGAGGTGAAGAGAGGCTCCCCAGAGGTGTTGAGAGCAAGTTCACTGCGGAAAGGTCTGGCTGACTTGTCTTGATAAGGTGTGAATGGTTTAGGAGCCATGAGGATAAGTGAGGACCTCCTGGAGCCAGGAGCCGAGTGACTCTCAGCGACGGCAGACACTGGGGCGTACCGAGGAAGATTTTCGTACAAAGGAAGTCCAGTGTCCCACTGGACAGGACCATGGCCATCAGCAGGAATGCGGGCATGGATTATGGAGCTTGCCTGTTGATGTCAAATTAAATTATAAGAATCCAAGGCTGTGTTCTTTTCTTAATGCTAGTAGAGCTAAGACCTAGTGTTATTTTTTTAATGCTAGTAGAGCTAAGAGCCAGTGTTAGTGCTAGTAGAGCTATGACCCAGTGTTACTCAGTGCTAGTAGAGCTAAGACCCAGTGTTAGTGCTAGTAGAGCTAAGACCCAGTGTTACTCAGTGCTAGTAGAGCTAAGACCCAGTGTTACTCAGTGCTAGTAGAGCTATGACCCAGTGTTACTCAGTGCTAGTAGAGCTAAGAGCCAGTGTTACTGGGTGCTAGTAGAGCTATGACCCAGTGTTACTCAGTGCTAGTAGAGCTATGACCCAGTGTTACTGGGTGCTAGTAGAGCTAAGACCCAGTGTTACTCAGTGCTAGTTGAGCTATGACCCAGTGTTACTCAGTGCTAGT
>MUZC01000918.1:120874-149273 GCA_002072015.1 Radix auricularia
AGTGCTAGTAGAGCTAAGACCCAGTGTTATTCTTTGAATGCTAGTAGAGCTAAGACCCAGTGTTACTGAGTGCTAGGAGAGCTAAGACCCAGTGTTACTGGGTGCTAGTAGAGCTAAGACCCAGTGTTATTCAGGTAATAATGGAAAGTCTACTGTTGTTCTTGCGACCTGTTATTGTCTAATTAAGCTAAAAGTTTTGTCTATGTGACTAGATAGGGTTTTATATATGGCATCTTCAATAAAAGAAATATAATTTTCTACACCGTTCAAATGTTTTTCTGAAGAAATAATTAATGAAAGTGACTTTTAAAACTAAATAAGAAAAATAGAGCTTAAAATAGCATAGATTCTTAATAACTGAATATATGTATATTTAAAAACAAAATAATTAAAACCATTTGTTCTTCAATACCTAAAAGTTAAAGTAGAATATGTTATTTAACATTTAAACATTACCAAATAAATTGCCTTGCTTATGATTTATGTCTAAATATTGGAAAAAAATGTCATCTATAAATATTTTCAAGTTGAAAATTCGTATATGTGAGATCATATTCATTACTTCTCATTTTTACCAAACAGTGAACCACTAAATTTCAACTATGAATTATAATGACAAAAATATGAGTATAAAGGATTTCACTCATTCTATTCCATACCTAAAACTCTTACATTTTGATAAACTAATGAAAATAGTTTTTACAATATTTCTAATTAATTATATTTTCCTAACATAATTACCTCATTGTCCACATTACTAACCAAAAGCTTGACATCTAATAAAGTAAAACAGTAAAAGTCAATAAGGTTTAGAGTCTATGCTGAGAGTAGTAATGTTACATGAAAAAGTTATATAATACAACACAGAAAAACATGTTTTTCTTGTATATGTTTTACTTACATTTTTAAGAACCAATAAAACAGTCTTAGCAAATTTTTTATACATTTTCAAGCTTGTATTAACTTAGCAATTTCTATCTATAACTGTAACAACTTCATTCTGGATTATTCAGCTATTCAAAATAAAACTAATTTTAAGAGAAAGCCCTAGCAGTAGTCTCCCATGTATTTTACTCATTTAAATATGAACACAAGTAAACTTGACCTTCTCCATCCCTGATGTCCTCCCCATCTTTCTTCTGTCTTTCCTTTTCTTTCCTCTGTTCTGCCTGTCTTTTGACATCCCTTACACTCAGGCCCTTGGGTTTGTCACGTGGCATTAGACCTGTACAAGATTTATAACCAATGAAAATTTAGATACCATTAAATTTGAACTGTGGCACGCTGTTATTGAACCAGTTGGAAGACCACTTGTTGGATCACAGGGACATACCATTATAGGATGTGGGTGAGGGCGTACCATTGTTGGACCGGGGGGGGGGGGCATATTCTCTTATCTCTGATACAAACATTTTAATTTTTGCTCCAGATTTAATATCGTATTTCCCCACAACCACTTAGAATTATCATTAAGTATTAAAGACATTATTCAAATAAATTGCTTTTTATGGGGTGAATAGAATGACATAAAATTAGAAGAAGATTTGAGCAACAAAATAAAATCAGTGAAAAAAAAAGGTTATTTAAAAATGCAAGATTTCAAAAACAACAAAAAACAAACCAAAAAATCTTTTAGTATTTTCATCAGCATCTTCTATCTCCCAATCCTCAGGAGTACCAGCATTCTGAAACAAAATTGTTAAGGAACAAAAAATAGGTGCAGTGAATTTTCTTTTTTTGTAAAGAAACTATTAGTGGACAATAAAAAGTTTGAACTCAGTAGAAATCAAAAGAGAAAAAAAAACAGAAACAAATCTGATGAAATAAACAAGTGCAAGTTCAAATGAGGGGGAAAAGACATTCTCAAGATTTTGTGTATACCTAAAGGAAATAAAATTAAACAATGCACATGAAACCAAACAAAAAAAAGATGTGATCAATGAGGGGAGGTTACAATGGATACCTTGACCACCAAATAAATGACCTCCCTTTACCTGTCTCTGGTGATAGATGGTGGGCTTGGAGTTGTCTTCCTCTCTTTTCTCCCTTGTTCCGGCCAGATCCACCTGTTCCCCTGAATCTAAGTCAGTCTGGAGGTATGTGCCACCCTTCGGCTTGACCTCGTCTTTGTCTAGACAATAAAAATAGATTTACTTGCTACACACCTACTGTATAGATGACATGGAACATGCAGCTATAAAAACACAGCTCCATCCAACACGTTAACTAGAGCCTATACAAGAATAGATCCAAATGTTCACTGTCAAACCAACAAATGTTAATATTGTGGTTTTTTTTTAGGACCAATATGTTATAGTGAGTTGAGGAAACTGATTGTTTTATAAAGAAGGCTACTTATTAAACTAGAATAGTGCCTCAAGACAAAAACAACCTACCGAGGGCCGCTGCCAGCTGTGAGCTGGACGATGACCGCCTGATGGTACTCATGGCCTGGGACAATCTGGCACCTTCTTTACTTAGTCCCTGCATGATCCCCTCAACCTTGGCCAACTCTTTCTCCATCATCATCTTAGTTTTCACAGTTTCTGACGCCTAGAGAAAACACACCCGTAAAACAAAGTTTATTAGTATAAATCCCTTAAATAAATATAAGATAAAATACGCACAGGGCCTCAAACTAGCACAAATATTTACACATCGGAAAAATTTTATAAAAGTAGGTTCAATATAATATGCACCGCGCGGCAGATTAGCATAAACATTTACATGTACATAGAGATAATCTAAAAATTCATTCATTTAATTACAGTACATTCTATCGATCTCAAAGTTTGAGAGAATTCATTGTTAGGTGACAAAAGTCTATGTGCATAATTTCAGCTTGATAGGATTCAGGGAATTGGCCATTTTTTACTTTTGTTTTTCCGTAAGCACAGAACTCGTGTGTAAAAACTGTGGCAAAGACTGTCACTCAAGGATAGGACTGCACAGTCACTCGAGGAAATGCAACCCAACCCAACGGTGATGCACCATCGTCTCGCGAGACGGAAGGATGCCGGAACGCGCATCCCCAACAAGACGATGAAGTTAATATAAAGGATTTAAAAAAGGAAATGATTTATCTGTTGCTCTTGTGAGTGATCAAATTTAAAAGGTTCTGATGATGGAAACATTTTAATTACTTTTTTTAAAGTTAAATTGTAAGCTGTGTTAGTCAGTACAGAGGATTTTATGTTCATTATATGCATATAAATTTTGTAGTTTTAAAGAATGCTTTTCTTCCCAGCATGAAATATGTGAATCTTCCCAATGGACATACCAATGATGGGGCACTCTTGCTGCGGGTCAATTCACCGTAGACTTTGGTGCGGAGTAGAGCCACTTCGTGTTCTAGTTTGTTGTTTTCTGCAGATGTTTGTTCCAGTTCCTGGGCCACAGAAAGAAGAAAAACAAAAATAACAGATGAAGTAAATCATAAAATAAATGAATTCTATACAATTTTAAAAGTTGAATAAATCATCTGACTACATAGTGACTGACACCAATGTTAGGATTTGTAATATGCTGATGTCAATGTTATACTTGATAATATACTGATGTCAATGTAAGAATTTATAATATACTGATGTCAATGTTATACTTGATAATATACTGATGTCAATGTTATACTTGATAATATACTGGTGTCAATGTTATACTTGATAATAAACTGATTTCAATGTTAGGATTTATAATATGCTGATGTCAATTATACACCACAGTAATTACTTATGTTAATTTTAGACCATATAATTATTAAATTTTTTGTTTTAATGGTGTTATACCAAATATTCTAGTGATGTCAAATTTAAAACTTAGAATACAATGGTGTCTAGTTGACTTGAGAACATACTGATGACAATTCTCAAACATAGAATCTATTTAATAAATGGAATTTTTAAAAATTCTTTGTAAAAATTCTGACCTTAGACGCCTCAGCCAATTGCTGGGTGACTCGTGATATTTCTTTCTCCAGAGTTCTCTGCTGCTGCGTGAGTCGCCTCATCTCCCTTTGATCATGTGATGACTGATCCTGTTGTCTGAGGACACCATTCAGGGCCTTCTCCATGAGCTCCTGCAAGACACGGAACAACTTCTTAAATCAGAATTATTTGAACAAATAAGAATTTTGGCTTAGCTTGACAATAATCCCAAATATATTTACCGCACTCGGTTTTAGAGTTCAGGGAAAAACCTGGAAGATTACCTAACAACACAAGTTTGAGCAAAAGAGCAAAAAAACAAAGGAAAAAAATAGCAAAAACCACAAGGCAAAGAAGAAAAAAGAATAAAATTTAAAAATTATTTTAACAGTAAGAATGGATTGGAAAAGAAATTACATCAATTTTAATTTTATGTTATCTATCAGTAAACAATTTTAAATGTTTGGTTTTGTTTAAAATCTATCAGAATTTTATTTTCCTATCAGAGTTTTATCTTATCTATCAGAGTTTTATTTTATCTATTAGAGTTTTATTTTATCTATCAGAGTTTTATTTTATCTATTAGAGTTTTATTTTATCTATTAGAGTTTTATTTTATCTTTTAGAGTTTTATATTATCTATTAGAGTTTTATTTTATCTATTAGAGTTTTATTTTATCTATTAGAGTTTTATTTTATCTATTAGAGTTTTATTTTATCTATCAGAGTTTTATATTATCTATTAGAGTTTTATTTTATCTACAAGAATTTCCTTCTGTTCTCCTCCTCCTATAGTTGCCAACCTTATCAATCACAATTTCGATTTATTTGAATCTCAATGGAATATTCTAATCTTCTTTATGTGAATGATAAATAACATGATCTGACCTTATCTTCCTTGAAACTGGACACTTTGAAGCTTTGTTCTTGGAGCAGTCGGTCAAGCTCATTTAGGCGGTCAATTTTTTCCTTAATTGGAAACATAATAAATAAATATATTTTAAATATCAGGGCAACAAATTCATGCAATAAAGAACAAAATTATGTGCCAACAATCAGTTCACATTTTCTTGTTTTTTAAATACAACGATCGCATTTGTTGACACACAAGAACAAATTGAACAAATTGTTCAGAATGATATGTTCACAATATGCTATAGATATTTATAGAAAACTGACTGACCTCTAGGTCCACCTCATCAGATGACAGTTGCTTGATTTCTGCTTCCGTCTCTTGGATCAACTTTTCTTCTTGGTGTTTTCTAGAAAACTCTAGCATTTTCTTTGGGGGTTGGTACTGGTCTGGTCTCAGGAGATGCTAGAGAAAGAAAGAGGATGACATAGTTTAATGGTTTGTAAATTTAACCAGTAAACAGTTTAGAGGTAGAAAAATACTTCTTACATTAGGAGACCAATTTGGAGTTGTCTCGTGGGTAATTTTGGGCAAACATTATAAGAAGGGGATGTCACAGCAAGAGACTATTGGGGAAAATGTTTTTACATTTGTGATAGTTGACAGAGGTTGATGACCTTACCTTTCTGTACTGTGTAGCCAGCATTAGGTTGTCTCCCCCGTACAGACTACCCATGGTCACCATGTTGTCCAGCAAGTTAATGATTGGCTTGTAGACTTCCAACTAAAGTTAGAAATATTGTTATTTGATTTAGACATGCACATAAACTACATTGGTGTTAAGGATTTATTCTCTTTAATTCAATTCATGTTTAAGGCTGGAAATAAATAAGAATGTCCTGGATTATTTTAGTTAAAGATTTTACATTAAAAAAAATATTTTTTTTTACTGATAAAAATCACTGTTCATATAGTATAAATAATCCATGACCAAATTTAACGGGATATCTTTCCTTTAACAGCATAGATAATTTATAGGGTCTTATTTGGGATCGGTGGTTCAATGGGATCAGTGGTTCAATGGGATTAGTGGTTCAATGGGATTAGTGGTTCAATGGGATCAGTGGTTCAATGGGATCAGTGGTTCAATGGGACCAGTGGTTCAATGGGATCAGTGGTTCAATGGGACCAGTGGTTCAATGGGATAATTGGTTCAATGGGATCAGTGGTTCAATGGGACCAGTGGTTCAATGGGATAATTGGTTCAATGGGATCAGTGGTTCAATGGGATCAGTGGTTCAATGGGATAATTGGTTCAATGGGATCAGTGGTTCAATGGGACCAGTGGTTCAATGGGATAATTGGTTCAATGAACGCCATAAAAACATATCTCCCCTCTTCACGTACACATCTTCATCAAAAACATATACTCACTACTTGACTCACACATACACACCACTACCAGCAGACAACTCATGACTAAGGTACACACTACACACCACTGATTTATTGGACTCATGTTTTACTACACATCTCACCTTTCTCTCAATCTCCTCTGTCTGAGCTTTGGCCTCAAGAAACTGTTGATGGTTCTCTAGTAACTTCCTGTCTTGCACATGACCATAGGAGTTCACCCTAAAACAATAAATTGTCATCAAAACAAACACAATTCTCTGGGGTAACATTAACAATGTGCAGGTAACATAAACAATGCTCGGGGGGGGGGGGGGGTAACATCAACAAGTAACACAGATTAAAATAACTCAGATTAATTACTGATATCTTCCTGCAACACTTTCTCAACACCCCCTTCCCCACACAAAAAAAATATCATCATTAGGTTCATTACATATACTTTAAAACATAGATTTAAATACTATGTCATAAATCTAGGATGGTTGGACCGTCACAATTTTCTTAGTACAGGAAGTTACCATCAGGAGATGGCCTCCATCACAGCTGTTTTACTTTCAGGTGTTTATCAAGCCAAGAACAATTTTCCCACTAAATTATTTGTTCTTAGGGTATATATTCAAGTGACTTGACCTTGAACCCTTTCACACATCCCAAGAGGTCACAGCTGTAATACTATCATGTGTCGGTTTTAATAGCTAGAGTCTCCAACAGCATGGAGAGAGTTCAAGTGATGAATCCCTAAAACAACATGATCATGGGTACTGTGACACTAACAACAGGGGTCAAAAATAGGCTGTGACACTAGTAAAAATAGGCTAACGTTCAAATTATTTTCTTTCTTTTCTGTGAAAAGCTGGCTCAATTTAAAAAACCTAAAACTTACAATGTATGCACAACTAATTTTTTTTTTTAAACTCAAACCCATCGCATGACATCACACACAAGATGGATTGGATCTTTATAAATTTAACCCTTGGTTTCCATCCCAATCACCACCAGTAAGACCAGATTAGACCAAGAGAAAGGACAGACTCACTGCTTCCTGTATTCCATCTCTAGAGCCCTTCTCTGTTCAGTCTGTGTCCTGTACCAGTCCTTGGTGTTCTCCAGGGCGGCCTGGTTTCTCCGCAGTTGGATGAGGAACAGGACAAGCTCATCGTGCTGGGAAATGTAGGACATGTCAATCAATTAGTTTAACCTCTTGTGTTGGTATTTTAAGGTCAGTGTGAAGTTTAACTTTGATCTGTTTAATAAAAACTGTCTTAAACTTAGACCCGTTAATATGGGTGAGTCTAACTGAAATGCAAAATCAAAAAGTATTGTCATCTGAAGCTCAAAGCCAGATAATGTTGTCGATGAGCCTGACTTAGCTACTATAGCATCTATGACTTACTGTTTTGCCGATCAAATCTCCTGCAGATATACTCATCCTGAGACGTGGTCCAGCCAAAGGATTTTTCTTAGTCACTTTTTGAAGGTTAGTTTCCTGTGAAATAGTTAAATTAACTGCAATTTTTTACATTGCTCCATGGGCCAGTTGTAAACTTGGTTATCATAATCTATTACACAATATAAATCTTTCACACAAGAAAATTATAACTACAAGAAGTCAAAAGGGTAATTTATTTCTTTATGGTGTACATTATCTAGTGCAGTGCCCGAGCTTACTGCTGGGCTAACTGCGCTTACATATATTTTGTAAGGAGGGAGACAACTAAAGTATGACATTTTGACTACCATCAAGATGGAGGTCAGTGGCCCTACATGACATCAACTAACCAAAATATCTCTGTCTGACATATTGGGATCTTCCTTCACAGTCTCAATGACGGCTGGCTTCCTTCTTGGAGGAGCTGTGACACAATTCAAACATTTCGTATAAACAAAAAAGCTTTTTGTAGTATGGGTAAAAGAGAATTTTCAAACATCAATATATTATCTTTAACTTAAGTATTTTGTGTAATTCAGTAATTAATAAGAAGTAATTTTATTTTATTTGAAGTATTTTAACAAAGATCTAAATGTTTCCAGTATTTTATAACTTAAAAAGCCAGTTTAAAAAGTTATAATTATAGACTATTGTAGTATTTTGGCATTAATGAAGTAGTTCGTAGAATTTCGCATTGAGACAATAATACCAAATCTTTTCTTTAGAACCCACCAACACAAGGTATATTTTAATAAGTGACAGACGTTTAAGAAAGACCAGGTGCAAGTCATAGAAATATCTGCTTTTTCCTATTTTTTACTCGTGTCTAGGGCAATAAAGCACAGGCTACACACACACAAAATCGAATTAGCTCTCTAAGATTGCTAAAATGTGTAACTAAAGTGTTCATACTGCCCATGCCATGTTAAAATTAAAAGCTCTTTAAAGTAACTGAACATGAAATGTTTTCAATTTAAAATAAAATAATAAATTTTAAAATCAATTAACTAACATTGCTGCCTGAGAACCACTGCTTTAAATCTGTTAGCTCCACTGGTTAGTAAACACACAGAATTTTGTTAGTAATGGGTTAGTATTTTACAAAGCAAAAGTTGTTCAAGTTTTTATAACAATTATTATACATTTATTAATAATGCTTTAACTTTTATATGATGGAATAAAATTTCTGTAACCAAAGCCATATGAAGTTATATATTTATTTTTCTCAATATGAAGTTATATATTTATATTTCTCAATATGAAGGTACACAATTATATTGATCAATATGAAGTTATATAATTATATAGCTCAATCTGTTGCACAAAAAGAACTTGAGCTTATTGAATGAAATATATTTTTAATCAGGTGTTTTATCAATGTTATGTACCAATTGTAATAATATGATGACTTAAATAGCACAATGACATAGCTTGGAGCTGGGATCACTTCACTTCACATTTATGTCCATAATATTTTAACAATATCCGTGTTTCGAAAATTGAAGCATCATTACACTTTTAATTATGTATTTAAAATAACGCTACAATTATTAAATTATTAATTATTAAATTATTATATACAAAATATTATATCAACAGTAACAGCTTTTTAATAATATACAACATATTACATCATTTCACTAATTGTATCCCTAACAATGTTCCCTCTCAGCATCTTTGGTCTTTGTGCAAGGTAGAAAAACATGTGGGCTCAGTAGCCATATTTTGTGCATTATTTTACCAAATTAGCTGGGCCGTAATTCTAAACTGCTGCGCGGCGTCTGAAAAATATCTGCCGACCACGCAGCTTAAGGGAACATTGATCACCAAATATGAGGTGCTATAAATGTGAATCTCTGTGTGCACATAACCAATGTAAAATATTTAATTGAAAAGTAAATGACATCACACAACTATTGACCAAAATTGAGACACTATGAGATGTGCATCTAAAATACACATGTATTTCCATTTCCATTACATGCGATAGGTAAATGTTGTCCCATTGAATAATATCACATATAGAATGGCCAATATCAAACTCAGCTATATCTGAGAGTTACTATAGTGCTATTTTTTTTTTTTTTTTTTAATTTGTTTAAGATCATATAATTAGGTCATGCCAGGGAACAGCAAAAACTTTTTGAAATTTTTTTTTTTTAACACACAACCTCACACAGTTATATTTTGTTATTAAAATAGCTCACGTGGCACTTGTCTATTCCCTTTGGAATGTTATTGTTAGGCTCTTTCCTTTGGAATGTTATTGTTGGGCTCTTTCCTTTGGAATGTTATTGTTGGGCTCTTTCCTTTGCCCAATTATAACTTATCTCTTTTCGTCACCTGCTAATCTAATGATTTAATTACATGTACAGCTTTTGTTATCCGATAGCTGCCAGGTACCCTAGTTGGGTCATATAAATGTAATGGTTAATGAATGACAACATCAAACTGGAAACAGTTGCCAGAAAACACTGATTAAAACATGCAGTATGTTGACTATTAGCACACAACACTGGAGCAATCCATAATAGTTTCTGACACGTTGACAACAACTGTAGTTAGGTACAAAACACACAATGTCAGTGACACTTGACAGTAGACGTCAGGTCAGGGACACTAAATGCAAGAATTTGTACCTGGCAACATTGGCTGATAATGATGTTCGTCTCTTGAAGGATGTTCACTTGTCCAGTCATCCATCCGTCCACCTCTCAGGTGACCAGCATGATGTCTGAAGTCTGCATGTGCATGCTGGGATGTCTGATTAAAACCTGGCCTTGACTCACCCAAGAAATCTCTACCAGTCGCCATTTTGTAAGCAGGGTTACCATTTCTGGCTATGCCTGGATGGATATTGTAGTAATCCCGCTCATCTCTATCACCATGCCTCACATTGTAGTCACTGTGGGAGCCGGTCAGACCCTCCTGATTACTGTACAGATGGCTTCTAGCAGGTTTCACAGGCTGCCCAGAGTACTGGCCCCTCTGAAGCGAATCCAGCCCCTGCTGGCTACCTGATGGGGTGGACGGGGGTCTGAATGCTGAACCTCTGGAGTACAAGTCTTCGGGCTCATCAGGGATCCTGCAGTAGGATCCCATGGGTGGAGATATCTTTCCATATTTGTCAAGCTCATCCTGGGACTTGTAAGCTCTGTGATATTGGCCCACATGAGACGCCATGCCCCTGGGCTGATTGTGACTAGGATGTGATGCGACAGGATGATCGTAGTACCAGGACGGAGGTCCTGATAGGTAGAGAGTTTATACAACAAAAATTGCCACAGACAATATCGAATGAAAAAAGACAGAGAATTAGTTGTTGTTTTTTTTTTCTTTCTACTCCTTACACCAGAGTAAAGCACATTGACCATAGCATTCTTGAATAAAATAAAAGGTAAAAAAAATCTAGCCATTAGCAAATAAAGCAGTTAAAAATAAAGCTTTTTCCCCCACTCTTTCCCAGACTGAAGTGAATAGATGTGTACTAAGAGTGCGTACAAAGTGAAGCTCTTCTGTATGCCGTACTATGGTTTGATGGAGGAGGAGTTAAGTACAAGCAGAATGTTAACGTCGTATTTTCATGAGAGTTAAAACTTGGCCTAGCAAGGCAGTCAGCAGTGGCAGTGCCCATGGAATCAGTTTGTGACATGCGCTCGCTCACATTGTGGGACTTGTGTATGGGGTGAAGAAGGGGGAGCCAAAATAAAACTAGACCTATGGCTATCACAGTTGGACTAAATTAGAATCAAAATACAGTGAAAGTGACGTTTTAAAAGAATTTTCAAAAGTGTTTATCCAGCCCCTGATAAGTGGTAGGTAGCATAAGATTCCATGGTGTGGATGGAAGCATTGACTTAAAACTCCCAAGATAAGAAATTACCTTTCTCTGGGGCTGACCTCAGGCTGTGCACACGCTCGTAAGCCATGCGTAGTTTCTGGGCCTCGGGGTCCATCATGTTCGTCCTTGAGAAGGAATCCTGGGGGGAACGTGGGCTCTCCTGTGTTGGAGGTGATTGGCTGGAGCTGGGGAGGCGAGAGTTGGATTGATTTCTTGGCCGGGGTACTGGCCGCTGACCGGGAGCATTTGATTGGTCAGTTCTGTTGGGTGCCTGGTTATCCTGACAGATAAATATTCAAGGGTCAAGCTATTAATATATACTTCAATCAAAAATAAACAAATATAAAATAAGTCCAATGCTCCTCCCGCCTGACCCCCCACAAAAACAAAACAAAGAAACAAAAAAATTCTAAGCATATAACATAAAGCTCTTTCTGATTGTGCAAAAAAAACTTTTTAAGACTTTTTAAAAAGAAATATATCATAAAAATGTTTGGGGATAAAAGGAGGAAATTTTTTATTTTTTTCTACATTTCTACTATTGTTTCACAAAAAAATTATTTTTTTTAAAAACATTGGCGATATTTTGAAATTTATGTCCACAAAGCTGTTAATAATTCTGTCAACTCCGGATAACAAAATGTATATACCATGATGTATTTTGATTTCAAAACCTGTAATATCTAAAGTCTTTAACCACATGGAAAACATTTCCAAATAATTTAAATAATAAATAGTACATTTGCAATGTTTTCAAATCCTATTGGATCTTTACATTTCAGAGCAGGAATCCTCTGTAATATAAGACACAGTGAAAGTTTATGGTTTGAGACTCATTCTGGGAGAGGGATATTGAAAGTACGGAGGTTGTTGAACAATGACACACAGAGCTTTAACTAATGACCTAAGACTTACTCTGGGAGAGGGATATTGAAAGTACGGAGGTTGCTGCATTCGCTGCGTGTTGAGCTGGGATGAGGTCAGAAAATCTTTCTGTGTGACTGGTGTCTTCGTCTCTGCCAGCTCCTCAACTATTTTCTGCCGCACAGCGGTGGGGTAAGGGGGTCGCAGGGGAATTTGATCACTGGTGCTGGGACCTCTGTTGGGGAAGTTGACGTAGATCTGTGGGTTTTTGTTGGAGCTGTGTGGCTGCTGCTGCTGAAGATCAAGGTGAAGATCTGATTTCTGCGGGGGGAACTGGGATCGTGGTCTGGGCTGTGGGTTTTGATCCTGTTGCCGATGTTGTTGCTGATGCTGTTGTTGTTGCTGCCCTACTGTGTTGGGATGGGTTGAATAGCTGTGGTTGTAAAGGTCCCTGTAGCCAGGTGGTGGTGCTGCACTAGTTGAAGAGTTGGATGTGTATGACCTTCTGTCCTGTCCTGGCTCAAAGTTGGCTTGTCTGATGGAAAAAGTACAACGGCAAAGTCAGACCATAGTACACATACAATTATATTGCACATTAAACCTTAGTACACATACAATTATATTGCACATTAAACCTTAGTACACATACAATTATATTACACATTGAACCTTAGTATACATACAATTATATTACACATTAAACCTTAGTACACATACAATTATATTACACATTAAACCTTAGTACACATACAATTATATTACACATTAAACCTTAGGACACATACAATTATATTACACATTAAACCTTAGTACACAAACAATTATATTACACATTGAACCTTAGTACACATACAATTATATTGCACATTAAACCTTAGTACACATACAATTATATTACACATTGAACCTTAGTACACATACAATTATATTACACATTAAACCTTAGTACACATACAATTATATTACACATTAAACCTTAGTACACATACAATTATATTACATTTCCATTACAACATTCCATAATAAAAATAGTGAAAGTCAGTGAAAGCTAAAAATAAAATGACAGAAAAGAAGTGATTTCTCCCTTGTAATAAGACTGAGACTGTCAGACAAAAAAATGATTGCTCCTTTATGACAGTAAACTCAGTATGGCTGAAAGGAAAAAAATAATACATTCCTACCTCGACTCCCCGATGGATCCTCTCTTGAAGTCTCCACTTAGTTTGGGATCACTCGCCCGCTGCTTGTTCTCAAACTCTAGCTGGGGTTGATGTGGTGGACCTATCTGCCGTCTGCTGTCAGGATTTCCCCGTCCTTGGGTACCCCAGTCCTGAAGCTCTTGATGTCGGCCATCATGCAATTCCTGAGCCTGGTTTGGCCTTGACCGGTCTATATGACCTTGAGACTGATTTAATTGAGCCCTATCATAAGGACTATATGGCCCATCCTGATGGATACTGTGGTTGCTGCTTGGACCCTGCTGATGTGGATGCTGTGGTTTTTGTTGCGGATATTGTGGTTGTTGTTGTGGTCTTATGTCGGATATCCTTGAAAAGTTCTCATGTGACTTACTGCGCACATTGAAGGTGTCTGGCTGATGGCCCCGGCCCCCGTCCATAAGGTCAACAAACGACATGTGTTTGAGCTTCTCCGACTGGGGGTTGGGGAAATCCTCATCCCACCTGTGCAACTGTTTGATGGGGCCATCTGAATCTGAGTAAGAGCCTCTTTGTGAGTTATCACCCCTGGGGTTATTAAGACCCGGGTCAGTGCGTTGGTTCAATCGCTGCCCCTCAGCCTGCGAGGGGTTGTACCATTGGGGACCCATGCGGCTGGAATCAGATTGGGACAAACTGTTTCTGGCTGAGTCTGGAGCGAAGCCATCCTTCAAACCCCGAGGCTGCTGCGGCTGATGGGAATTTGAGTTTCTCCGGGGATCCCCGTGGAAACTGGAAGAACCCTGATACTGGTCAGGGTTATGAGCCTGGCCTCTGTCAGAGGAGTAGCTGTGAGCTTGTGAGCCCTGGGGTGACGAGTTGGCCAGAGAATTCTGTTTCGAGACTGGGTGGTTCGGGAGTGGGAAGGAGCCCCCCTCAGTAGGGGTGGCTAAGGGGCTCGCCGGATCACCGTAAGCCCTGTAGCTGGAAGACTGGCTGTTGCGGGGGTTCTTATTGGTGGGGTGGGGTGGGTCAGACAACTGTTGGCTGAAGCCTGGGGGTTTGTTCATGGCCTTGAGAGGATGTTGTCTCATGTTGCCCACTGGCTCCCTGTGGAACCTTGGAATAAACAAACACATCCCTGTCACAAGCAAACACATCAGGATAAGGCAACCCTGTCACAAGCAAACACATCAGGATAAGGCAACCCTGTCACAAGCAAACACATCAGGATAAGGCAACCCTGTCACGAGCTAACACATCAGGATAAGGCAAATCTGTCACATCCAAACACATCAGGATAAGGCAACCCTGTCACAAGCTAACACATCAGGATAAGGGAACCCTGTCACAAGCAAACACACCAGGATAAGGCAACCCTGTCACAAGCAAGCACATCAGGATAAGGCAACCCTGTCACAAGCAAACACATCAGGACAAGGCAACCCTGTCACAAGCAAACACATCAGGATAAGGCAACCCTGTCACAAACACATCAGGGTAAGGCAACCCTGTCTTTTGAGAACCATTGAACTGACAGGTAGAAATGAAGCTCTAAAAAAAAGGACTTACCCATTTCCGTTCATCATGGCCGCCTGTTGGAGGTGTGACATCCAGGACAAGAGATCGGCCGAATCCTCGGTGGCAAAGTACAAGGTTTTGGTGTTTTCGTGTTCAACCTAGAAACCAAAATCTTCAAGTAAGATTAAATCTTTAAAACAATAGAAGATTTCCTTAGTAGAATTATGTGGCTGTTAAATCATGGCTGAACAATTTTACAAAAACTATCATAGATTCATCACATAACAGTCACTCAATTCCTTGGGTATAAATTATTATATTACATCAAGGGCAGACAGCTCCATATTTATAGAACAATTTCATGGCTGCTCTATGGTTACATGGCTGTCATTTAGTAAATATATAAATGTCTAACAATCTCACATGGCTGCTATAAAGAAGTTATATAAATGCCAGACAATCACATGGCTGTCATAAAGTAGTTATATAAATGCCACACAATCACATGGCTGTCATAAAGTAGTTATATAAATGCCACTCAATCATGTGGCTCTCAATCGTTGTGATTTAATGACCCAAAGCTGAGGTATCATTCACAAATGTTTTAATGAATCCAAATTACCTTTTGTAAATACTTTATGAATTGAAATGTCCAGAATTGTTGATTCTGGTCAAAAATGTCAATTTTATCATCAACACTAAAACCCAACTATAGGATGGTGATGTCAATTATTGGTATCGCTAACCTTGAAGGCAAAGTTGTGTTTGATGTGATCAGCTTCTGTGCACGGTATGATTCTGTAGCTCGGTAATAATATCGAGTTCAAGGTCACTGTCTCATCATCACCTACATGAAATGTAAACATTCCTTAGAAAGATAGATACTCCCATTTATAACTGTTTATCTTTATCTAATATTTCTAATTAGTTCTTCTCCACTTATGCAGGTATGTACAGACAAGTAGCAAGTTATATTAATAACACATCAGACTTCTATAATTTAATAACTTTAATCCAAACGAAATATGTACACTTTATACATCAATATGATATGTCTGACTACTTGTCATCTTCGTACACACGTTCTGTTCAACGTCTAACACCCAACTAATTGCATCACTTTCACTCGCGCCACCTAGCGTCTCTTTCTCTCGTCACGTGATCTCTCAATTACTAATATGCAAATTATCATGTGACATTCACCCCCCTTCTTCAAAAAAAAAATGTTTTTAACCTAAAACATTTTTTGTCAAAATATAATAAAATTAATCTTAAATGAAATAATCATATTCATATCTATATTTATATCATATTCACATTTCTATTCATGTTATATTCATCTCAACATTCATATTTATATTCATTGTAAATTAACTAGTCATTATTTGCAAAATAATGCATGAATTGATTAAACATAACATTCAAGAAAAAAATCTGTAGAACTTCAACAATCTTATTTGAAGTAAATTACACTGAAATATGAATGTACATGCAATATCATTGTGCAACTCAAATAACTTGTAACAAGCTTATCATTTGTTGTGCTTATCATATAATAGAAATTTTCAAAAATGCACCCGTAAAGGTGTTTTGGCATTCTTTACTTTGACAGATTTAATGTCAACTTTGTACTTAGCCAATAGTATTGTATGCACAATGAACTTACATAGTTCCTAAAAATAATTTGTATCAAAATTGTATTAAAATCTGTTAAGATGTTCAATACATATACTCATGAGGTATGCTTGTTAATACCATATTATATCTTTTACTTTATGACTATATAGAATTATTCTACCATATCTATATATATAACTATAATTACATTACATCATGTATTGGTCTCAAGGTTTCAATTATGAATAAAATATATTTCAAGCTAATCTGTGATGAAATGATGCATGAAATTACACACAATATATTACCATAAATATTGTTGAAAAACAATGATATTCCAAATAAGGTAAAATCAAGCACTGGGCTTTTAAAGATCTTTTTCAACCTATTAAAGATTTAATAATTCATCAACCATAACCACGGTTGTATATATTTACAATCCTAATTCTAGATCTTTGAATAAGTCTCTTGGCTTTTGAGATAGCATGTTTGCTTCCAAATAGTTTTAACAAAAGTTAGATTAGATGAGTCATAATCATGATAAATTTGTATCTGACAATTACTGTCTGCTTCAATGTTTCTGATTCTGTATCCTCTATGACCAATTAATCTTCCTACTATAGGTGATTTTATTTTAATGGTCTCAGACTCATTATTACATCTCTGTGATTCCAATATTCATCTCTTCTGCCATTTCTATGATTAGTAATAGTGGTCAAAATATTACTAGATTTTGATTTTTCTGTTTTCATTTCTTCTTTGTTGTGTTTCATTTGCATTTCATTTATTGTTTTAGCCTTTTCTTGAGGTTTCTTGAAGTATTGTTTTGTTATAGGTTGGCTTCCTAAGACTATGTTGTCTTTAACATCAATGTTTAATTCTTCTTTTCTTTTCATTGAGGCTATGTTTTGTACACTAGCACATATTTGAGTATTGTTGTCGTACCATTCTTCATACGTTTCATCTGAATAGTCAACACCTTCAACGTTTCCTATTATGAGGTCACAAATGGCATCTTGTAAAACTCTTGCACGAACTTTGCCTTGGATCCATGGGGAGTTGATGTAGACAATAGCAGTTTTACATTCTCTTTTAGTGCCATCGGCCATCATTAATGTTTCTGTTTGACCATCATAGTCATCTTCTTGTACCATGCTACTGTGTACAACTATTGTAGTACATCCAGAATTCTCGTAGACACATACATTTTTTGTTGTTAATATATACTGGGTAAAATTTAAGTTTTCCATGATTGTCAATTGTGGCAACTGTATCACTTGATCTTGTTGTTTCTTGTTCAGTTTTGTCTGTGTCCTTTACCTATTTGTGATCATTCCTTCTCCATGGCTGATCATAATTTCTGTATCTGGAGTTGTGGTTGTATCTACCTCTCCTCTGTTTTCTTTCTTATTGGACTTCCATTAGGAGATACTCTTTCTGGTTGTTCGCTATTGTGGTAACATTCTTTTGCCATATGTCCTGGTTTGTTACAATACCAACAAATAGTGTTTCTGTTGCCTGAGTTTGGGAGACTCTGATTTCTTGTTCCTTGCCTTTTTTCTGGTCTTCTATTTTGGATTGCAGCAAATATGTCCTGTCTCTTATCCATCTCTACATCTGGATGAGAGTCTTTAAATGTACGTAATGCATTTGTTAATTCTGCTTGAGTTCGCTTTTTTTTATCAGTTAAGTATTTGAAAAGAGTTGGTGTTGCAACTTCTAAAAATTTGTCAATTAAGACCATGTCTAATAAGGCTTTGGGATTGCTTGTATCAATTCCTGAAAGTTCTAGCCATTTTGTCAATTTAACTTGAGTTTCATGTACTATTATCTGTGGATCTTTATCTCTCTTGATTCTTATTTCATGAAATTCTCTTCTATAATCATTTTCTGATTTCCCAAAATGACATAAAAGTGCTTTTTTGACATTTTGATATATGTGTTTGTCTTCTTTAGCTATACTATTGTAAGCTTCGAATGCTTCACCTGTTAGATGAGTCATTAATTGTGTAGACCACTCTAACTCATTGTAACCCTTTATTTGCATAATCGATTCAAAATAGTCTAAGTAGACATCCATTTTTTCTTTTTTGGCATCATATTTTCTTACTTTGATTGTATCCTTTGGTGCTGGCTTTTCTTTGGAGTCATCACCAGGATTATGCCCTTTGTTCTGTAACTCAAGTTGTAATCTTAATTTATTGAGATTAAGTTGCCCAAGTTCTCTTTTTATAATGTTGTTTTCTCTTTCAATTGCTAGTCTTTGTTCTTCAGCAGCTTTTCTTAGCTTCTCTTCTTCTCTAGCTTTTTTTTTGTCTTTGTTTCTCTTCTTCTCTAGCTTCTATTTGACTTTCTTTTTCTGCAGCTATTCTTTGTTTCTCTTCTTCTCTAGCTTCTATTTGTCTTTCTTTTTCTGCAGCTATTCTTAGCTTCTCTTCTTCTTTAGCTTCTCTTTTTCATCAGCTTCTTTTTGTCTTTGTTTCTCTTTGTCTTCAGCTTCTTTGACTTTCTCTTCAACAAAAGTTTTCATTTCTTTTCCAGTTAAGCCAAATTCTTTTGCTACTGCAGTGAATTCTTTGTATAAATCCATTGTCTATGTGAAATGTGTGAGCTACTAACCAAGTAATGGATGCAAGTGTAATTTATCAATACACTCTATGTAATACAGATATGTATTTAAAAATGCATATATTATAAATAAATCAATTATTTCAATGATAATACACAAAATAAAAGTTCTAAATTTTAAATTCAAGAATATCTGTGGAAATAAAAAATGTTCATATACATATATTAATGCAAAAAGTGATACATTAAATTAAACCATTAAATTAAATTTTAGGCAAAATGAGGCAACAAAGTATCCACACACAGGATCTTAAGTATACTCAGCATATAGGCTCCCTCAGGTTGACCAAAAATAGAAAATGGTTAGAAATTTTGAGTTCAAATTAATCCACCTATCAAAAATGAATTTGAAATATTTCTGAAATTAATACTAATACAGTTTATCCACTTGAATTGTCACTCACAGTTCTAGTACGAGCAAATGAATTTGTCAGAATTCAGTTCTGTTTGTACTTTAAATATAACAATGTTAATTGTTCACTGTCACAGAAGAGGCTCTTGATATATCACTCACTGGGCTTCTAATAAATGTTTATACAGTTCATAATCTACAATCTTTATAGTTACTCAGCTGTGTTGTGCTGATTGTTTACATCCAGTGTGTAGTCCTGGTGCACATCCGGTTCATCTGTGCTGACACTTGACGTAGACGAAGAGTTGAGCCGGTGCAGAAACTTGTAGTCTAGTTGACACACAGAGTTGTAGGACTGGGGCGAAGCGTGTCGACGCGTCATCAACACGTTGCTGGTTGCTGTATGCCTCGATTCATGTACTGTATAATACAGGTACACATTTGCTGTGTTCGCCAACAATGTAATGGCACACCGGAAACGAAGACTGTATCAAACGACCTATGTAGGTCAGTCCTTTGCACTTTGACCTTTGAACGTTGTTTGCTTAATATTAATGAACTTTTCAATCTTCAGTCACAGTTTATGTACTGCCGTAGATTAATTTCACTGTTCATATGTCTCACTGACACTGTTTTTCGACTTTATTTATCTAACACTTCTTTGTAATGTAGCGTTTAACTTTACTCACAAAGTTCCATTATAACACAAGTAGGTCATACATCACCATTGATTTCCGTAGGAAAATTTTTAACCTCAACTGAATTCACTAAATTTATCACTTGAAAAATGAACGTGTTTACACTTTTTTGTAAACTCCTGTAGATGACTACACTATATATCTTGTCAATTCTTCAGCATTCTGCACTGCTGCTAACTTCTTGTAGATGTAGTTTGGATTTCAATATTCTGATGTAACTTCTGCCACTGTTTCATCACTTTTCTTTTACTTTGACACCAATGTAACTGTTTATCTTTATCTAATATTTCTAATTAGTTCTTCTCCACTTATGCAGGCGTGTACAGACGAGTAGCAAGTTATATTAATAACACATCAGACTTCTTTAATTTAATAACTTTAATCCAAACAAAATATGTACACTTTATACATCAATATGATATGTCTGACTTCTTGTCATCTTCGTACACACATTCTGTTCAACGTCTAACACCCAACTAATTGCATCACTTTCACTCGCGCCACCTAGCGCCTCTTTCTCTCGTCACGTGATCTCTCAATTACTAATATGCAAATTATCATGTGACACCATTGTTCAACTAGCACCATCATAAAATTGTCATTTGTCCTTTAGATCATCACAACTAACAGCATCATAAAATTGTCATTTGTCCTTTAGATCATCACAACTAACAGCATCATAAAATTGTCATTTGTCCGTTAGATCATCACAACTAACAGCATAATGATTATTGACACCAATTTATAGTTAGACTAAGAGAGCACACCACTATGGAGGTGGAAACAGTGTTGGGAGGGGGGTTGTGGGTGAAGAGAAAAGTCATTCAGAGGATTGCGTTGGAGAGGGTCACAGGAGGGCAGGGATGATAGGGAAAAACAGAATTCAACATAACATTGCCCATAACTGGCATACACTTGGGAATATTTACACAAAGTTTGTAAAAAAAAAGAAAAAGTTTTAAAGTTTAAATCTTTAGGACTGCAAATAATTCTACCAACCTTTGTAGATAAATAATGCAAAGTCAGCAAGTACACACCATCGTAACTTCCAACTTTTGGACAGCCCATTGGTCTCCTGTGGAAAGGTTCAAATAAAAAACTCTCAGACATAGTAAACACCACAGACAGATTTTTATCTTGATACTGGATCAGGGGTGGTAACTCTTGTTTGAAGTTACAAGCATTTTCATGACTCATGTTGGCAAAGAAGACATTGGGAAGTTTGATGTTGACAAAGAAGACATTGGGAAGTTTGATGTTGGCAAAGAAGACGTTGGTAAGTTTGATGTTGGCAAAGAAGATATTGGTAAGTTTGATGTTGGCAAAGAAGACATTGGGAAGTTTGATGTTGGCAAAGAAGACATTGCGAAGTTTGATGTTGGGAAAAAAATATTGGTAAGTTTGATGTTGGCAAAGAAGATATTGGTAAGTTTGATGTTTGCAAAGAAGATATTGGTAAGTTTGATGTTGGCAAAGAAGATATTCGTAAGTTTGATGTTGGCAAAGAAGATATTGGGAAGTTTGATGTTGGAAAAGAAGATATTGGTAAGTTTCATGTTGGCAAAGAAGATATTGGTAAGTTTGATGTTGGCAAAGAAGATATCGGTAAGTTTGATGTTGGCAAAGAAGATATTGGTAAGTTTGATGTTGGCAAAGATGACATTGAGAAGTTTGATGTTGGAAAAGAAGATATTGGTAAGTTTGATGTTGGCATAGAAGATATTGGTAAGTTTGATGTTGGCTAAGAAGATATTGGTAAGTTTGATGTTGGCTAAGAAGATATTGGGAAGTTTGATGTTGGCAAAGAAGATATTGGTAAGTTTGATGTTGGCAAGGAAGATATTGGGGAGATGCAGCCAATTGTGGAAAGACAGATTCTGCCGCAACAGATTGAAGACCCCTGCAGACTCATCAAAACGTTTAGAAATAAAATAAAGAGTTTTGTGTAAAGTGTAAATGTTTTTGATGAAATGTAAGAATAATCTATCATGTACCATGTTCAATTAGAGCATATATCCTGCAGACATTAAGGGCATTTTTTTCCTGTAAATAACCATTGAACCTGTTAAAAAATTATTATCTCAACTAAGTCTCACCAGTCGGTAGAGCCAGCCTCGTTTGATAACTTCAGAATCAGGGTTTCTCTTTGATGATGGCGCCTTGACACTTCTGAAATAAAACCACAGGAGCAGATAGAAATCAAAGGATCTATTGATTGTATTGATTAAGAGGCTCTTCAATACTGCAGAGTCAGGTGAATTGTTTAACCACTTGCAAACAAACACCAACAGTTAGGCACATGGAGAAAATAAAGATGTTTACGTGGAAAGAAACTTGTGTCAAAGAATAAATTTGCACATTTGTATGGTGCAGAGGCCAGCTGTTGACAAGCAATTATTGAGGATTATTGACTGAATGCACATTAAAAGGCTGTAGAATTGTCATTGATGGAATAGTGCTACACATTATTCAATGGAAAAGACGTAAACAAGGTAAGGGTTAGCCTGACCGGACGTAACAAAACAGCGAACGTTTCGGCAAAGAGCCTTTATCAACGAACATACAAGACACAAACAAAACGAAAATAAAAATTAAAAATGAAGGAACTTAGCTGCGGTGAAATCCAAAGTATCCAAAAAGTGAAACTGAGAGATGACAGAGCGAATTTATATAGGAAAGCAGAGAGTGGGCGGGGCAACCGCCTAGGTGGTCAAAGAAAAGACAATATTCATCCCATGTGGTGCGATTGTACCGTGACTTTCTATTAATCTGTTTTCAATCTGGACTCTCGTGGGTGTGTTTGTGCACGAGACAATAGCAGTGACTGCCAGGTCCTTGACACCCATATGGTCGCGTCCATTGAAGTGACGGGAGACGGGACACTGTTTATCTTGTGTAATCGCCCTAATATGTTCAGACATTCGGCACGACAAAGATCGTCCCGTCTCTCCTATGTATTTCAAAGGACAGCGCTTACACACAATGGTGTAGACAACGTTGCGGCTAGCGCAGGTGAAACCATCCTTAATCATAAATAGCCCCTTAGGGAAGTTTATCTGTTCGGCTTGCACAACAAAAGGACATGTCTTACACCGAAGTCGGCCGCATGGTATGGTACCCAGGTGGTTGGGTGATGTGGGGAGGCGGATGCGAACCAGAAGATCACGTAGGTTTCTGTCCCTCCTAAATACAATTAGGGGTGGGGTGGAGAANAGCTTGCTCCTTTGGTTGGTATCACGGGTGCGTGGTAAAAAGGCGTCGGCACGAGTGAAGTTTTTGACCCGCTGAAGCGCATGTTGAAGTGTGGCTTCAGGATATGACCTTTGTCTAAAAAACTCCACCATTTCCAAAGCCTTTTCCCAAAAGTCCTCCTGAGATTGACACAGTCTACGGAGTCGAAGAAGTTGAGAAAAGGGAATGGAGTCCTTACAAGTTTTGGGATGAGAAGAAGGGTAGAGAAGATAACAGTGGCTGTCTGTGGGTTTGAAGTAGGCCGAAGTGAGGAGGCAGTTTTTCTGGAGAGTTACAGTGATATCAAGGAAATTGACAGAGAGTTCAGAAATTTGGTAGGTGAACCTAATGGATGGGTGGAAGGAGTCAACAAAGTTAATAAAAGTGTCCAGTTCACTTCTCTCCATATTAGTCACCCCGATACCGTCATCTATGTACCTCTTGTAGAATTCAGGGAGGCGACCAGTGTATTCCTGTTCCACTCTGTGTTCAAAGTGGCCCATAAACAAACAAGCATAGCTTGGTCCCATTTTTGTCCCCATAGCGACCCCACTGATTTGGTCAAAGAACTGGCCATTGAACTCAAACGAGTTGAGGGTTAGAACTAATTCAGCCAGCCGCAGTAAGGCGTGTGTGGGTATACTGGGGTGGGGTTGCCTGTCCAAAAAGTATTGTACAGCCAGAAGGCCGTCATTGTGGGGAATAGATGTATAAAGGGAAGATACATCAAGGAGGAATAGATAATGTTTTGTGTCTGGATTGATGGTGAGTGACTCAAATGTCATTAAGGCATGATTGGTATCTTTAATGTATGTAGGGAGTGATGCCACTAAGGGTTGGAAGATACCATCAAGGAATTCAGAAATGTGTTCAGTTGGACACGAACAAGCTGAGACAATGGGTCTACCAGGGTTGCCATCCTTGTGAATTTCGGGAAGCAGATAGAAAGAAGGCTTTCCCTAGTCACTGTCAAAGATGTGCATCCTAGATGCTGATTTGGGGAGGGCGCATTCAGTGATCAACTCGTGAATGGTTTTCTTGACAGTGGCGTTATATTTTAAGATGGGATCCGTAGTTCTTTTATGGTAGAACTGGGTATCGTCCAGTTGTCTCTGGGCTTCTTTGATGTATAAATCCCTATCCCACACAACAACGGCTCCACCTTTGTCTGCCGGTTTGATGACAATATCTTTCCGGCTGCGTAAAAGAGATAAAGCCTTTAACTCAACTTTGGACAGGTTAGAATGACGGAGTCGGGGTAACAGAAGGTTTTTAATTTCATTCTCGGTGCTCTTGATGTACAGGTCCAGAGCCTTGGATTGACCAGGCGGTGGAGTCCATGTGGATTTTCTTTGTTTATGAAATGGGAACAATTCATCTTCGGGAGGGGTGTTGCTATTCCCGGCAAAATGGAACTGAAGTCTGAGAGCACGGAAAAAACGCTGAGAGTCACTTTGAAGTTGGAAACGGTCGCATGATGGTGTTAGGGGAATGAATTTAAGTCCTTTAGAGAGAAGAGATCTTTCATCCTCTGAGAGAGGTAAATCTGAGAGAGGTTGCCCCGCCCACTCTCTGCTTTCCTATATAAATTCGCTCTGTCATCTCTCAGTTTCACTTTTTTGGATACTTTGGATTTCACCGCAGCTAAGTTCCTTCATTTTTTATTTTTATTTTCGTTTTGTTTGTGTCTTGTATGTTCGTTGATAAAGGCTCTTTGCCGAAACGTTCGCTGTTTTGTTACGTCCGGTCAGGCTAACCCTTACCTTGTTTACGTCTTTTCCATTGAATTTTGTATAAGCCTGATTGCAGTCCTACCCCTCATTTTGTTTGCCACACATTACAATATTGCTTAATGGTACTTGATGGAGTGGTACTACAGAATTTTGCTTAATGCTAAAGTACTACATAATAAACAACTGTAGAATTTAGATTGATGCAATAGTACTACACATTAAAAAGTTTAGAGACTTGTACTTGATGGAATAGAACTACATATTAAATAACTTTAGAAATTTGCTTGTTTGAATAGTGCTAATTGATTGCAATGCAATAAATATTATCAAGAGCACCAGCTTAATGCAGACTTGCATTATAATTTGTGTCCCTGATAATTATATAGTAAATTTATCTAAAGGAAATTTCAAATTATTGTCCTTGTTTTAAATAAATAAATAAATGATAATGAGAGCATTATGATAAACAATGCTGTCAGTTAATTAACAGTAAATATTTTAACAAGGTCAGCTAGTTACAGTAAATATAAAAGCAAGACTAATTAATTATTAAATATTTAAACAAGGTTAGTGAGCTATATTGAAGAAAAGAAAGTTACAAAAAGTACTTTGAGCCAGTTAATATAAAGAAAATTACTAAATATGTGTGCAAGGCAAACTACAGTAACATTTAACCAAACAATTTTTTTTTTAAACAACACAAGCTTTTTGGTACATGTAAGTAAGCAGGGCAGGACATGGCAATGGAATTTTTATCTATAAAGAGCTAAGTTATTTACTTCTACGTTTTAAAATAAAATTGAACACACAGGTTCCACTAAAAAGTTAGGTGTAAATTTTTTAAATAAATTTAAAACAGATTCAATTGCATAATTTAAAAAATTGATACCAAAAATTCCCATTAAGCTGAGTGAGCAAAGTAGAAAAAAATTTAATGAATGATTTTTTGTTCCCTGTCAATTCCTACCTCTGTTTGACAGTTCCCCGTTTAAATTGTTCTGTCTTAGTTCCTGGACTAGATGGACTTGTAGGACTCTCAGGGGGTAACACACTGAAATGTTAGTACACTAAGGTGAACACACCATGATACAGTGCAGATGGGTTATACTTAACACAACCAGGTGAGGAAAGTTTCTGTGGAGACTTGCTGGAGTGGACAGTCCAAGAAGTCACACAGTTCAACACAGAGATTACATTGTTATACAATTTCAAGAGATTTGGGAGAATTAGAAACTTTATAATTATGTACAAATTTTGACCACACTAAACAATATCACAAATAAGTCGGACAAATATTTAATTACTGTGTTAAGATTATTTTATTATTATAAGGAAGACAAACACTAACACAAAATTAACAACAGGTGTTTTTATTTTTTTTTAAACCTAGGTTTATCATTTCTATAAGGGTTGAAAGAAGTATAATAAATATTTTAAGATATATGTACGTAATTATTTATGATTTTGTACTGATGAAGGCATGAGCCAAAACGTTTACTATTATTTGTATTAGTTGATAAATAAAGCTTAAATTTATTGTCTTCTTACACAAATAGTTTGTGTAATTTGTTTTTTTATTGAAAGAAGTAATAGTTTTATTTATTAAATCTAAGCTACAACTTGAACTTTTGAGACTATTCAGTTCATAAGTTATTATCATCTAACCAACACACGGTGCTCTGCTGAATTCAATCACTTATTAACCATCAAATGTACCAGCAAACTAAACACATTCACTACCAACTCAATAAAGTCACCAAAAACTAGGGCTGTACCATATTCTAGTTTTTGAAAACTGGGCAGAGCCGGATTTTGCCGAATTTATAAATTGAAATCCAGCCAGAGCCGGATTTGTAAAAATGGCAGGATTTCAGATTTGCCGGAGCCATTATATATTTACATATATTACGGCTGCGGAAATTGAAGATTAATTTATTGATTAATCGTTAAAAAATTTAATCTATTAAAAATTTTTAAATCTATTAAAATGTGATTAAAATTTAAGAACATATTTCTAAAAAAATTGTTATTTATTAATAAATTATTAATAATTATTTTTTTTAACCTACAAACTTCCAATACTGATGTCTCTTTTCTTTCAATGACTGCAATATTTTTCAACCTAGATCTAATTTTTTTGTCCTTGTCTAGGTTTATAAGTTTTTATTTTAAAAAATAGAAATAATCTAGGTTTTTAAAAGTAAACATACAATTTAATAGTTGTAACAGCACTACATAAAAATTATAATGTAAATGTAAGAAAAGCTGGACATTTAAAACTATTTAAGACATGCCTGCCGGACGGAGGACATTGAGCTAAAAAGGAGGACATGTCATCCTTTTGGGGTCATCTGGCAACCTTATCACTAACCAACATCCACTCATTTCATCAACACATTCACCAAACACACAACACATTCATCAGAGAGCCAATAAAGAAAACCAAATAGTTTTATCAAATAAATTAAAAATAATATATGTTGAGCTGACCATGGGTTAGATTTATTTACATCTAAAACCACATTAGAGCTAGAAATCTCATAACACACAACGCCTGGTTTGTCATCTTTGAACAGAGAATTTTCATAGACTTTCAGTTCACTGCACCAGGGGCTGGTTTTAGCTTGACTGACGGCATTCAAGGTATTGTTATGTTAGCCCACAGATTAGTGCAGCATGTACGGTTCCAAGCAATATTGCATCTGGGTCTATAATTCAATACATCTATAGACCCAAGTGTATGTTAAGTTAAGAATGGAGCAAACATATGACGTACATGATCTTATACCAGAAATATGTACACAAGCACACATGACATACTTTACCTTATACCAGAAATATACACACAAGTACACATGATGTACATGATCTTATATCAGAGATATGTACACATGATCTACATGATCTTATACCAGAAATATACACACAAGTATGCAGGACATGATCTTATACCAGAAATGTACACACAAGTACACATGACATACATGATCTTATACCAGAAATGTACACACAAGTACACATGATGTACATCAGTGGTTCCCAAAGTGGTCCCTGCGGACCCCCTGGGGTCCGCGGAACCGTTCAGGGGGTCAGTGGAAACTTAAAATTGATTTGGGGGTCCCTGAACAGAGTCAGG
>MUZC01000919.1:0-51723 GCA_002072015.1 Radix auricularia
CCCCCCCCTTAATCCGCCATAGTCAAAGTCTAATAAAAAATGAACGTAACTTTAGACTAGCCCTTCTAAAAAAAAATGCTTCAGACACGTGGTTCGGTCCAAGTATTTGTGATAAGTTTAGGTCACGTGGTTTCAGACACGTGGTTTGATCCGAGTATTTGTAACATGTTTAGGTAACGTGGTTTCAGACACGTGGTTTGGTCCAAGTATTTGTGACAAGTTTTAGGTCACACGACTCCCTCAAGGGTAGTTGATGATTTATAACTTTAGCAACGGCAAGACGCTGAATGTTTCCAATGCAAAAACAAAAAGTAGTAATTGTTGAAGGGACAAAACCTAGGTTCATAAAATTTAGCACTTGCCTTGGTGAATTTAATTATACTGAATGGTTGATAGACAATGTCATACATCACACACTACGGCGTATCATACTTAGATACAATGCACATAATACAACTTGATATCATAGATTATACCACAAGTTGATACCAAAACTAAAGCCAATGAAAGTTAAATTTGTCGCCATGGTAATTTCACACCATGACGTGAACGTGATAATAGTTCACATAACTACTATAATATTCACTGTCATTTTAGTTATCATTACCGCTGATGATATTAGGCACTATAACTACTATAATATTCACTGTCATTTTAGTTATCATTACCGCTGATGACATTAGGCACTATAACTACTATAATATTCACTGTCATTTTAGTTATCATTACCGCTGATGATATTAGGCACTATAACTACCATAATATTCACTGTCATTTTAGTTATCATTACCGCTGATGATATTAGGCACTATAACTACTACCACTATTGTTATTAGAACTACTACTATTATAGTTTAACATAACTACTGTTAATACAAGAGCCATAAGAAATGTTATTAGTATATGGAATTAATCAAATTCATAATATTAACAAACTGCAAAATCGTTTCCCCGTTGTTGTTTTGACTGTAACTTTAGATACTTCAACCTTCTCCCTTTTCCTATATTCTGTTGCTTAGTTTGTTTTTAGTTTTTACTTTCTTTTCATTTTAACTATGACATAATATGTTTTTAAAAACTTATGTTAGTAAGTATTTCATGTTATTGTACTGATGAAGGGATGAGTTGAAATGTCTACTGTAGTATTAGTTTATAAATAAAGCTCAAATTGATTGCCTTCTTGCACAATTAGTTTGTGCATTTTGTATTTTATTGAAAAGCTTTATGATGTCCCATTCTGTATGAGCACTGTAACTACTACTAAGTGCGGACACTAACTTTAGACTTTTTGTCCAGTCAAACTTCCATTTTTCAAGCACCCGAACTGTGTCTTTTTTTTTTCATTTTCTGAAATATTTGGCTTCTCCGCCATGTCCATTTAGATTGTACAAGAGTTGCACTGAACTTACTTAAGTTAAAGTAATTCATTACGTCTCCTTAAGCACTATATAGCAATCAAGATCTACTAGAAGTTAATTTTTTTAATTTGACTGAGTAAGAAGTATTTTACCTAATAAATTAATCTTAAAGAGCATTGTTGATGTTTTCAAATGCTAACTTTATATATTTCAATATTGATATAAAATTCAGAACATTAGATTAGCAAAAGACAAAAAAATGCATTAAATATAAGAACAATCATTTAATAATTCACACCCAAAAAGATTTTAAAAACTGTTAAATCACAGCTATTCGTATGCATTCAGTTGAAATTCAAATCCTTCTACAACCAAATGTTCCATTCTATTGCTGAATTCTTTCTTTGTGTATCAGAGTTGTTGTGTTTTTTTGTTGTTTTAAAAAAAAAAAGTATTTATTGTCTTTAATTTATTACTAAAAAGAAAATTAAAATACATCATTTAAATATTTGCAACGCGTTCTGTAAGCCAATATTTAAATCTGCATCTGGACAGCGGCTTTGAACCGTTATTTTTTCTTCTTCTCTATTTGTAAAAATGTAAAAAAAAAAATAATAATTTAAAAGAAAAAAAAAAAATCTAATAAATATAATCCCAGGAAGGATGTCATCTGGTCACCAGGGGCTCTTTCGTTCACGGCTTGTTTTTGTTGGACCATTTACGTTGATCGATGCTCAGTCGCTATGAGATACTGTCCCTTAAAGGATCTAGCAGTGGATTAAACAGTGATGACCGAAATCTCAATGTATAATAATGTTAAAAGCGCCATGTTTATGTATTTAATTTACTAAAACACTTTGTTAAATATAGTTGGTATTTTTTTAAAGGGTGGCTTGTTAAACAACAATCCGACCAAGTTACTGGACAGACATACACTCGAGTAAACATTTTATAATAATCCCTAATAGTTCTAAAATAACGCCAAGGCACTCCGTTCCTCTCATGTTTCCACGCAGCTAAATTATATTGATAATTCAATTAGCATTTATGTTATGCACTGATGATATGCCCATAAATATTAAAATGTCATTATAAGACGTGTCATTTTGTGCACCAAATACACTGACTGCATTCATAAGAATATCATTAAGTGCATAAATCAGGAACCAAAAAGGATATTTGTAATGGCTTTAATGTGACTGACTTTGCCCAGAGGGATACAGAATCTTTCTTACAATTATTTTATTGCTGTACAATTGATAAGATTTTAGCATAAAAGACGATGATTTTTAAGACACTTCCTTTTTTATTGTCCAAATGGACTCTAAAAATAGGCGTTTTCTAGACATTAATCTGTTTCCAAGTCAAGGATTTCCCCCCTTTTCTAGTTGTTGCAAGGGGCTTTTTCTCGTCTCGCCAGATTTTTGTTTACATTCATCAATCATGATTTGTGTCCGGATATGAACTTGGCGGATGATAAGTCTTTACTAGAAATCATCAAAGTATTTAATAGTTGTAGACCTAATCAATGGTCCGTATTTAAATCAATAGTGTTGACAAATATGTGATAACTTATGAACTGGTACATAGTTGTCATTTATAAGGACATTGTCACTTATTAACTGATACACAATAGCATTGACAAAGACATGATCATGTGTGGTCTTGTACACACTAGCATTGACAAAGACATGATCATGTGTGGTCTTGTACACACTAGCATTGACAAAAACGTGATCACGTTGGGTCTTGTACACACTAGCATTGACAAAAACGTGATCACGTTGGGTCTTGTACACACTAGCATTGAAAAATAACGTGATCACGTGGGGTCTTGTACACACTAGCATTGACAAAGACTTGATCACGTTGGGTCTTGTACACACTAGCATTGACAAAAACGTGATCACGTGGGGTCTTGTACAAACTAGCATTGACAAAAACGTGATCACGTGGGGTCTTGTACACACTAGCATTGACAAAGACATGATAACTTATGGACTGGTACACATTAGCATCGACAAAGCAATGAGCACATGACTAGTCAAAACGGAAGCAACAAAAACAAGATTATCATTATTCAGCAGTTCCACAAAGTATGTTTAAGCCGCCGTCACGTGAAAGAATGGAAGTGATTGATTCAAGGAATTCGGTTTGGTTACTGCCGACAGTGTGAGACGCCTCTTGAATGGAGAGCTGATGAGATGAAATGGCAAGCAATAAAATGTGTGGCTCTCTATGGAATTGGAGAAACAGAGCTTTTCTGGCTTACTTAACGTTCATAGATAAACCAAGAATCGCTTATTTCAGGGCTTCAGACTGTCAGGATTAACGGAATGGCAGCAAGGGAAAATATAAGAAGTTTTTCATATTCATTTATTTTCTTAAAGTCATTTTTAACGTTCTCTTACCTCAAGCTTGAAAAATAAGCTTTTGAAATTGAACTATAAAATATTTGTTAGTTTGTTACCAAATTAAAAATAAATTTGAAAAAAAAATGTATTTAAATGTTATAATCAGAGGTAATGACCACTTGATAAATCTACGAACGGAAGTAAAGAAGAGTTATCAAAGACATCTTTACTCCTTATCCGGCCTAATACGTTTGAATTTGATACGAAAAGACAAATACCTGAGTTTAGATCATCAACTATTAAGTTAGTTCTTTAAAATTTCAGTTATTGAAGAATATTATCCAGAGGCGTCATCCGGTGCTGTAGTTCATTGTGTCACCCCCTCACGACTTTTCCCTTATACCCTCTTAGAATCTGACTGTGCCAATAACGGGAAAAATAGAGTATTTTAAATGTTGGCGTCAACCTTGTTATGGTGTCTCCGTTTGCGGTCCGCAACCCCCCCCCCCCCCACACACACACAAGACCTTTGTGACTTCTCTGATATAATCGTTTCTATAAATTAAAAATATTTTTAATTAATCATACACATTTTCGAGAGGAACCAAAATTCATTAAGCTAAGTATATCATAGGGCATCATTACTCAGCTGTAAATAGATAGTAAATAGACGTTTTTTAACATCCGGAAAAAAACACTTTTTACTAAAGGACACATATTTGAAAAGAGTGGAGTGCTTTGTGTTATGAGACAAAAAGTAAACATGTAAACATACGAGTCTAAATATCCCTACATAAAATGTGCGTCAATAAATTATATTTTACTAGCAAATTACTCGTGTTTTGAAGAGGTACATTTGGAATTCAGTTAACGTTGAAAACCCGCTTAACACCAATTCAAGACAAATGAAATCCTACATGTGGAAGAAAATCAGCTGCGCTCTTCATGGGGCTTCCCGGAAAACCCCCTCAGCCCTCTGGCCCCCTAAGGGACGTAAAGACTGAGAAGCGCCCCTGGAACCGTCGCTGCTACAAGCGGCCGCCTGGGCGTCCAGGACACTAGGTCGAAAACTCCTCCCACTAAGTGTGCCTCCCGAGGGAGGTGTGGAATTTCCTACTATGACTCGCTATCAACATAGAATCACTTTGGCGCCACCACGGCAAAGCTTACGAGTCTCTATGGTTAGGATCGCAGCAAAGCGTGGGATCATCACTGACCTGCCTAGGGTTTAACCCCCACCGGAAGGTTTCCTCAGAGCTGGCGTCCAAAAGCGTTTAATAGCGGTACCTTTTGCTATTCCGTACTGGCGCTCCTGGCCCTAAACCGGAACCGCTCAACAGCGTTGCTAATTAATTGAGGGGGACGAAACGGTCGCTTCGGAGTAACCCGACCCTCAACGGGTACTTTGGTTTTCATCATCGGCATTGCATCTAAATGCTTTTCCTTAGATCTGTACAGCGACTGTAATCATATATGACTAGCCCCTAACACCTAACAACGGTCTTCGGCTGTCCAAGCCAGGGTTTTGTCGGTTTCAGGTCGTGGTCTGCTCCACGACCCTACTCGTCTGTCGAACCACGTATAGGTCACCCCTTCTCGACAACTAAATATTTTGATCTGGATCATGGTAGATATACTAAATGTAGAAACTTAAAATGACTTGTATGTGTGTCGTAGTCCGACATAAAAAAATCATGTTAAGCCTGGTCCCTTTTTGGACTCAGGACGTGTTAGCGCATTTTCGTATTATGTATCAGTACTTATGTTAGATATCAGCATTATGTTGTTATCAGTAATTGTGTTTAGATTTTAGACATATATTTATGAATTTTCTTGTGTAATGAATATACCTGGAAAAAAATTATTTAAAAGTCATTTCTTTACATTTAAAATTTTTTTATTTTCTCTTTAATCTAACTACAAGTGGTTTGTGGTCACTGAAATAGGACTCATAAATGGAACATTCTAAATTGTTATCAGCTAATTGCCCAAATACTCCGTCAATTGTTGTTTTATAGATCGTGGTTGCCAATCTTGTTGAAAGTAGTTGAATGTTGAAGCTTGTTTCGAAAAAGTTTTCAATTTCTGCCCCTGAGCCGCTAAGATCTTGATTGAAGTCACCACAAATGATGACGTAAAACTCTCTAAACTTTTACACATATTCTAATGACGTCAACAACAAAAAAAACTAATACTTTTTGCACGCTATTCGACTTCCGGCAATGGCGGCCGTTGCCTGCGCCAGTGTTATCTCTCGATTCGCAATGTTTTTTGGTAGTTTTAACGGGGTTTTTTAACGGATCGAGTAACTGAGTGTTGATGCACAAATGGCAGGTCAGGACATACAAAAAACATATATACATCATGGGTCTAGGACTTATGGATGCTGAGATCTAGGGTGATGACAGACGGACGGACGGACAAAACGGGTGCAATAGCGCATTCGACTTCTCGAAAATGCGCTAAAAATACAATAACAAAAAGTAAAACAATTACACACTTCCTGTTATTCTATCAAGCTGATAATCTAAATGTTTGTTTCGTCTTTCATCATTGCGTGAGAGTTCTCAACAACTGCCAAAAGTTTCATGATTCTACCTACATGGAAAGTTGGAGAACTAGTTATGTGTCAGTTTTTATGTAAGAGAAAATTTTACATTTGGGCCCCCAGTTAGTGATACATTAAACTTTTTTAGTCTTTTAACATTGCGGTATTGTACTCAACAACTACCAAAAGTTTTATGTTTCTACTTACACGTATGCTATAGAATTAGTGATGAGTCAGTTTTATATAAGAAACAAAACTATATTCGGGCTCCCCGGCCCCAGTGAGCGGGAATTTTAAAATTCTTTTATCACCAATTATCGTCCTAGGAGTTTGCTCAACAATCTCCCAAAAGTTTAATGCTTCTACCTAAATGGGAAGTCGGAGAATAAGTGATGAGTCAGTTTTAATAAAACGAAAACAAATACATTTTGGCCCTCATTACCACCCCCCCCCCCCCAATGTGTGGAAGTTTTAAATTATTTTTAGCAAATTATTGTCCAGGGTGTGTACTCAACCATTTCCCAAATTTTTATGCTTCTACCTAAACGGGAAAATATAGAATTAGTGATGAGTAAGTTTTGTATAGCTCATTTTAGGAAAAAACTACGTTTGGGTTTTTGCCCCAAAGGGAGCGATAATTTTATTATAGTTTAAGCCTGTTACCATCGCGGGAGTGTTCTAAAAACTTCCCAAACATTCATACATCTACCTACATTGGAAACTGGAGAATTGGTGATGATTCCGTTTATGAATAAGTAAAAAAAACTACATTTGGGCTCCGGCCCACAGTGTTGGGTTACTTTAAATTTTTTTCTCGCCTGTTACCATTCCAGGAATGTGCTCAACTATTTCTCAAGATTTTATGCTTTTACCTTCACGGAAAATGTTAGAAGTATTCATTAGTAAGTTTTTATATAGCTCAAATTAAGAAAAACATATATTCTGGCCCCGGTCTCCCATGAGTGGGAATTTTAAAATTCTTTTTCGCTGGTTATTGTTAAGAAAGTGTACTCAACAAATTCCCAAATTGTCAAGCTTCAACCTACACGGAAAATAGGAGAATTAGTGATTTTCAATTTTTATATAGCTTATATAAGTTATAAAATTCATAAAGACCCCGGCCGCCAGTAAGTGATAATTTAAATATTTTTTTAACCTATTACCATCGCTTAAGTGTACTCAACAACTTCCGAAATTTTCATGCCTCTACTTAAACGGAAAGAGGGAAATTTAGTGTTGAATCCGTTTTATGATGCGCATATAATGAATAATCTTATTTGGGCCCCCAAAACCCCAAGAGTGGGAATTTTTTTTTTGTAAAAATTTAATTTTAATTTTTTTTTTTTTGTTGCCCTTCACCATTGCAGTAGTGTACTGAAGAACTTTTCAAAGTTTTAAGCTTTCTTACTGCACGGAAAGATGGATAATGCATGATAAATCCAATTTTATCTAAGAAGAAGAAAAAAAAAAAGAAAAAAAAACACACTGGGGCCCCGGCCCCCAGTGAGTGAATCTTAGTTTCGCATTTTACCATTGCAATAGTTTAATCAACAACTTTCCAAAGATTTATGCTTCTGTCACCAGCACGGGAAGCTGGAAAATTAGTGTTGGGTCAGTTTTATATAGCCCATATAATGAAAAAGCTTTTTTGTTGCCATAGAGGAAGTGTATTAAACAACTTTCTAAAGTTTCATGCTTCTACCTACACGGGGGATACAAGAATTTGTGATGATCAATTTTTTTATGAAGCTCTTATTGAGAAAAAAACTACACTTCAGCCAGCGGCCCCCAATGAGTGTTAATTTAAATATCGTTTTCACCTGTTGCCATCGCAGGAGTGTACTCAACAACTTACAAAATTTTCATGCTTCTTTTCACACGGAAAGGTGGAAAATTAGTGTTGAGTCAGTTTTTTTAATATCCCGTATAATGACAAAAACGTATTTGTGCTCCCGGACCCCCATGAGTAGAATTTATTTCACCTTTTATCATCACAGTAGTGTACTGAACAACTTACAAAATTTCCATGCTTCTTTTCACACGGAAAGGTGGAAAATTAGTGTTGAGTCAGTTTTTTTAATATCCCGTATAATGACAAAAACGTATTTGTGCTCCCGGACCCCCATGAGTAGAATTTATTTCGCCTTTTATCATCGCAGTAGTGTACTGAACAATCTCTCAAAGTAGTATGCTTTGTCTGCACGGGAAACATGATAATTAGTGATTTTTAATTTTTATATAGCTCATAATAGGAAAAGTCTTTATTTGGGCCCCCGCCCCACAGGAGCGAAAAGTTTAAAATTATTTTTGTCAATTTTCGTCGTGAGAGGGTACCTACAAACTTCCCAAAGTTTCATGCTTCTACACGGACAGTTGGAGAATTTGTGATGAGTCAGTGAGTCAAGGCTTTGCCTTTTAATACTAAATATTTACATTTGAGGCTAGATAATCTGTACACCAGTAACATGAGAGTAATTTAAAGTCCTTAGATAAGTCAGTCCAAATATTCTCTACAAATTTTATACTGCAACAAGTCCATAAACGTGTTAGTTCTAAGGATGCGGAGATCAACTATTAATTAATCAATTAATCGTTAAAAATTTTAACCGATTAAAACTAATTTGATCCATTAAAATTCTATTTAAATTTAAGAAAAAAAACAACTGTTTTTCAATTTCTTAATAATTTATGTTATGTTACTTAAATACTTTTCCCTCGTATTATTATTATTATTATTTAGAAGTGCATACGTATACAGTATACAAAAAAGGGTTTTCTTCCTCATGTCTCACATAGCAAACGAATTTGTTGTGTTAGGTCACACAATTTGGTAGCCCTTGAATGACCTCGACTCAATTGATTTCACGAAATAATGAATCGCGACTTAACGGGATCCATACATGTGTTAAACATATAATTAGTTGCAATTATTCGATTAATCAATTAAACAATTCCCGATTATTCAAACAAACAAAATCGCTGAGTTCACATACTTTCTTCACAAATATACGTCTACAAGCATACAAGTTTTACGACAACATGCCATACATACCCGTAAGTCCCAGCCAGGGTGCGCAGTACAGTAGGGTAAAGATCCACAAGATTGCGATGATCTTCTTGGCTCTGCTGACTGTGCACATGGTGTGAGCCTTCATCGGGTGACAGATGGCGATGTACCGCTCAATGGTGAAGGCGGTGATGGACAAGGACGAGCTGTCAACCCCCAGGTACTGGAGGAAGATAAGCGTCGGGCACATGACGCGCCCGTAGGGCCATTCGTCAACACGGTAAAACGGCTCGGGGATCGCCGGCAGCGTCCCGGACAGGAGCACCAGGCTGTCGGCCACGGCAAGGCTGAGGAGGTAGCAGTTTGTGGTGGTGTGCATGCTCCGTGTCCGCGCTATGACGATCACCACGAGAATGTTCCCCAGCAGCCCGAAGACGAAAATGATGGCGCTGAGTGTCGCCGCCACCGCTGCAAACAACACGGAGTAAGTCTTAGGGTGGATCAGCAGGGCTGGGTCGTGGGGCGGCGTGGGATTCGTGCTGATGTTGTAGAAGTCAGACGTGATGTGGACCTGGAGGTCGGCGATGCTGTTGTTGTTGTTGTACTGCTGAGGTGGATTTGTGATGTCGGATGTGTTGAGGGTCATCGTGACGTCATCGTGGGGAGGAATGCTCTCGTAGACTATTTCAAGATCTCTTAACAATCCATAGGCGTAACCCGCGTTGTTTACGGTGCTGGAGTACCCTCGAACTGGGTGGCTGAGGTTGGTAATGGTGAAGGCTAGAAACCAAAGTCTTAAAGGTTGAAGATTCTTTCTGATAAACCATGAACAAAATTTGAGACCACCGAGACCAGACATTTTTGGGTTATATTTATTTCCGTTGACATGTACAATTTTCAATTTTTTGTCAAGATATCTTCATGGTACAGGTCTATGGTCTGCAAAAAGATATTGTAAAGTTTTTAAGTAGATTTTCAATTTATTAATTTTCAGTTGGAAATTAAAAGGCGAGAACATAAATTGATTATTTCAAAAATGTTTAAAAGATATTTAAAAAAGAAAACTATGAAAAGCCTAATTTCAAAGAAATAAACAATATATTTAATTACAGTTGTCAGCTCGATACCATCAATAAACACCAGGTAGTCGAAAAGTTGATAATTAACAACCTGTTGAATGCATCCAGGAATCGATGCCGCCTGCAATTTCATCCCAGAAGGATTTGTTAAATTAATTTGTATCTTTTTTTATAAGAATGTTTTTGACAATTTCACGGGCTACGTCAATACAAGTTGATTATCCCATTCCTTGACAAAAGTCTTTCGGTTTTGTCCTGGCATGGACAAAAAGGGCTTTCACACCTTGTCTTTTCAGAAGGGAATTCTACTCAAACATAAACATTAGCAAATTAGGAGAGAAATAGTCAGCATATATATAAGTCGCACAACCAAATTGTATTTCATCTAACGCCAGCTTAACTAAAAATATCAAAGCCCTTTAACCTTGTATTGATTTCATAATCTTTGGCTAGAATAAAATAATTAATCTGCAATTTTTTTTTTTTTATTAATCCTGAAGAAGAACACAGGAAAACCCGTCTTAAAATAACGCTCAAATTAACCATCCAGCTTGAAAGAGATCGCTGATTGTGGTTTCAATCAAATAACTGATCCTAAAAGGACTAAGGGGCCGTCCATAAATGACGTCACGCGCCAGGGGATGGGGGTGCAAAGGGGTCGGGGAATTGTGACGATGTTTGGATGGGAAGGGGGATGTTTAAAAAATGTGACGACACATCAAAAAAGCAATTCTTTACATAAAATGTCCATCTAAGTATTTTATTGGTTTCAATATATTTAATGACGTTTTCCGTGGCTTCACATGTGCTACGATATTAGAGTGAAATCTTACATCAAATACACAGTTAAATGAAAGAAATTAATTGGCAAAATTATAATTTTCAATGAGAAAATACGGTTCTTAAGGAGGGGGAGGGGTGTGAAAGCTTTGAGACGTCATATTGTTTTTTTGTTACAAAGTGTGATGAGGGGGGCGGGGGGGGGTGAAATCGGCCAAAATCGGTTTACGTCATATTCTTATTTGTATATTTTTCGTTCAAGCTAAAATAAGTACAAGGAGACCGACAAATGTTGTCTTCTAAAAAGTCATTTCACTCAGACAACGAACCGATTACACCATGACGTCTAAATCCACAGGTGTTTGAGAATAACGTTAATCACTTTTAATAATTCACAGATGCGATGTCACGAATCTTTCTTGATATATTTTTAAAAGTCCCTAATTGGTCGTGTGCTGAAAGTTTAAATTGCCCATAGTGGAAGATTACAGAATCGGCTTATTGTGATAAGATATGAGTGAAGAAATTTAACTAATGTAACTTGTCAAGTTCTGAAAAACTCATTGATCTATGTAAAATTAATAAATAAACGATACACTAAACTAGATGTTTAAACTTGTCGAACAAATTATTGTTTTTAAACATACATTTCAATGTTATTTGTATCTTAAGGGAAACGTAATACCATTGCTTTTGTATGGTTATTTATATTACACATAAATCTCATTTTACTTTAACCTTTTTATATGAAATTTATTTTTTATGGTTTAAAAAAATAATAACAAGAATTGCAAGTCACAATTTCTGTAATTCAATTCATTTTAATTTTATTTCCACAAAAAACCGCAAAAAAGTAGACACAAATGATGAAATTTTTATGCGTTTTTTAAACAAAGAAAACTTTAAGTGTAAAAATATATGAGTAACTATTAGATCTATTATTATATGGAGAAAATTTACCTGCGGCATTTACAAAATAAAAATTGTTTTAGAAATTTAAATCACAACGCTCTACCAGCAAACGCACCTTGAGTAAAGGTCAACGGACCACTGAACCCTTCAGTGAATCAATGAGACAACAGAACACTGAACGGTGCCTTACTCCCGTACCAGCCATATTGTCAATGACGTGATCGACAATGTGTGGTGGGGGAGCAGGGGGGGACGTTAGCCTCAGTCAAAGTGCCGTCATGTTGTGGGCGAGGGAGGGAGGGAGGCGATGCTATCTTTATGGACTGGGCAATGAGAGAAGAGGGGTGGTCGCAGAAACTGTAATGGTTTGAAGGGGAGTGGAGATGGGAAACCTTGGGGGAAATGAAAGAGATAGTGTTGTTAAGATTGTGAAGGTCTAGTCTTGACGTCAAATTTTATGACGCAGTAAAGTTAAATAGACGAACAGTGCTGGATTGGGAATAAAAAGTCGATAAAAGTCGAGTTTTCTGACCGCAACCAAATGACCGTGATCCATTCATGATCACAGCGTTGGACAGTTGTTGCCATGATGAGACCTCGGCATTGCCAATGAAATTTCATCGTACTATACAACACAGCATATATGAATCATTTGAATCCAATGGTGACATATCAATGAAACAAAACCATTATGACAAAGCATTATTCAGAGGACTAGACATAACACAATTCAGAATATAAAATGATTCAATAAAATAAGACATCCGTTTGTGATGCCTCTGTCTTGAAGTAAATCATCTAAGAAAAATAAATATGAAGATATTTCATTTCAGTCTAAATAAGTTGAATTATTTTTAGACATATTAGTGATTAATATCTGTTTCTGACTAAATGCCTTGGAGGTAAATGTTATGGCACCCTTGTTCCCTTGAATAACATAACTTTTAGGCAGACAATTTCCTTGAGAATGTAGTTCAGCCTAGCATCCTCATAGCTAAGTCCGAAATAATTAATTCTAAGCGTTATAAGAAAACTCTGAAAAATAAACTTGAGGCAGAGTCCTTTACAAATGGAGATATTGGGTTTTCCGGACTTTTTACCATAATGATGCAATTATTTTATTTTATTACTTTATTTTTTTTCTTGAAAATGGCGGTGTTTTGGTGAGAGTAGTTTAGAGCCATTGGTCAAATGCCGGACGTATGTATTAGCAGCTGAGTCGGGTCTGACAGGCTACAACGGAAACACAGAATAAGACAACTGAGGCTGTGACGCAAGTTCAGTCAAGTGGTCGGGAAATAAGACAAAAAGGGAGATCACGATAATTATCAGGGGAGATCATCACCATTATCCCAACTGTTTGAGTTATGTTTGATGTGATTGAAAGTTTCATACTGAACATGTCGCAATAGAAATCTCGGTGTGGATGGAATCAGGAAGTCGGGGAAATTTCTTCATAGAGAAATGGAATCAGAAACATAAGAATTAAATTTTAATAAATTAATGAATGTCCGTGTTTTTAAGGCAGCAGAAAAAGTAGGTAATTTAAACAGGGAGTAAGAAGGGAATATAGGTATGTCATCAGATTAAATATTTGGATATTAAGACAATAAAAACATGAACTTATTGAAATCTAAAGCTCTAAGTTTTTAAAAGTTTGAGTGGCTTAAAAAATGTAAAACAAAATGTCCCTTCTGTAATGAGTTCATTTTGTCAATATTCTAATGATACCAATCCATCGTCACCCAATGTTTCTTGTCATGTATAAGAGTATAGTTAGGTCAAATAAAATAGGCCATCATGTGGGAGTGAGAGTTTATTTGGTTTCGAGGTTAAAGTATCATTTTTCCATCTGTCCATCTATTTTAGATGACCAGCTGCAGGACGTGAGCTCGACTGACCTATACAATGGACGGGTCAGTTTCTCAACGTTATCATGTCAGGTATAATCAGTGTGGGTGTGTCTTATACGTGACTTAAACTTCCTGAATTTTAAGAAAATATTTTTTTCAAGACAGCTCTCAAGTATTCACAAAACTCATGTTTGTTTTTTAAAAATTAAACATGGGGTATTTAAAATTAATTGAGGTGATGTAAATGATTTCGTATGTATATTTGATAATTTTGTCTTTAAAAGAGTTGTTCTCTAGGAAGAGCATAACTACGATTTTTTATCAAACATTTTAGGCATACCAGACTTTTATTATGAAGGTGCATAATTTTTAGTCTTCAACCAGTAAAACAGTCGGGGTACCTCTGGCCTGAATTTCTTGGTTATAAATCCTCTTTACTTGATTGCTTTTATCAGCTTTACCTGCCAAAACTTTTATCAGCTTTACCTGCCAAAACTTTTATCAGCTTTACCTGCCAAAACTTTTATCAGCTTTACCTGCCAAAACTTTTATCAGCCTTACCTGCCAAATGAAAACAAAAAGTTGATTGAATCCTAGACACCATGAAGAACTTTCTGTCTCAATGTGGACAATAATACTCCATTTAACTATTGGGAAACTTGAAATTACTGTAAATTGAAAGGGTAACATAATTTTTTCGGATGCGGAGGGGGGGGGGGGAGAATGGCAACGAATGCAGAGATAAAATCCATTCGCTCCTTTTCATGAAATAAAGCGATTTTTTAAAAAAAGATTCTATTGCTGAATAGGCTGAACGTTTTTGTTAAGTATTTATTTTAAACCAGAAAGATCCATAGTGATGGAGAGGACGATTGATATTGACAGTTATGATAATAATCAGATTTAGAAAATGTGCTGAAAACTTTAATTTGGGATAAAATACCATTATAGAAATATTGATTTTAAAAAAATAATATATTCACGAGGATCCAGATGAAATCATTTTTCCATTCCTCGAGTGAAATTCTACTCCTATGGAAAACAGCACAGTAAAAAAAAAAAAGAAAAGAAACACAAATTCCTAGTTGCTCGTTATTGCGATAAATTGCTTTTTTTTTTTATAAAAAAAAATCTTCCCTTGTTCTATTCATGGTGTTAGCGTGTGAATGATTTTAATAGGAACAGCCGTGAGAAAAATGTCCCCAAATGCATCAATAATTCTCCCTAACTCTTGAGCAGATGATTTTTTGTTGTCTTTTTTAAAAAAAATAATGTTCAAATAATTTTTTTTTGTTCCGTTTAGCAGGATACATAGAAGCAGACACATTTTAACACCCGTTAGAGTATGAGCATCATTTTTTACCATTTTTATTTGCTGTTTGCTAGAATCTCTTATTTATTACTGATGTGGAACAAGGAGTTACGTTGTGAGCTGAAGTACATAAAAGATGTGTACCCTTTTAAATACAAATTTTAATAATAGGAATAATAATAAATGGGCTGTGAGTATTTTTTTTCGTGAAATGGAATTATAAAATTTATTAACATTATATATGTAAAACTATGCGCAACGCGTTCAGATTATGGGAACTCTGAAATTAAATTAAATTATAAATGATTTGGCTTAAGGGAAGCGTTCAGTAAAAAAAGAAAGAAAGAAAACCTCTGGACATGCGTCATAGTTTCCTGAGAATCAATATTCTGTAAGGTCTAATCATTTGATATTCTCTCACAAAGACTAATATTCCACCGAATTTCTCAACGATACTAGACTAACGCAGTAAACTCGAGTTTTAATGCAGTTAACAACCTCTAGTTCAACTGTTAATCTTTCATATGCTTTGATTGTTTTAAGTATTTTTTAACGTGCCGCTTTCTGAAGTATTTGTTGCTTTTTTTCCTTTTATTTTATTTTAAAGTTGGAAATCGGAAAAATAAAAAAATTCGGATCTATCCATAATATACCGAGTACATTTTAAAAATGTACATTACTTAAAACCTCTTTTGACAAGTTCAGGCTACCAATTTATAAACCAGCTATTTGCTTTTACATTTCATTTAAAAACTAACAAACATCTCTGAACATAAACCTAGTTGTTCATGGAATGAAGCAAAGTCTCTTGGAAACAAATTGGATAATGATTATTCAACACTTATTAGACGTTAAGGGGATGAATGCAGGGGGGGGGTGTAAGTACAACTTACCTTTACTTAAATTAACTTGCTGGTAATTTAATGAAACTAATTTTAAGAAGGAAACTTTGTTTAATTTTTTTAAGAATCCAAATTTCACCCCCCCCCTTTTCCAAACCTCTTTAAAAATGATAGAAATGATGTTTGATATTTTAAAAGTTGGTAAATAAAAGAAAGCACATACAGATTATTTCATACGTCAGTTTAAAACAATATGTGACAACATGGCTGTAACCTTCATATTCCAATCTTCAATCCTCAAATGTCAGAAAACATGGTTTCATTTTTAAATAAAGGTTAAGTCTAATAGCTTGTTTAAATAAACAAATATAAAAGTGCAACTCTTTTTCTATATTTCTTTTTTTTTAAAGCTACCTATTATTTTATGAATTGAATTTCTATTTATAAGAGGAAACAATTCGTTTGAAACAACACAACAGTTCCCAGAGGAATGTCATAAGCAAATGAACGTACGAATTATCCGTACATTAAAAGCGTTAATGTTATTCCTACCTCAACCTATTGAGGCAGTGCAAAGTGTGTGGGGCTAATGATACTATATCGCCAAGAACATACATCAGAGGGCAAACCAACACAAAAATATAAATATGACCTCAATAATACATTCAACGCTATGTATTACGGAGTTTACAAAACTGTTTGTCCCATTAGGTACATTATTTATAGACATGTCGACAAAACGACCCTTGCGAAAACTAAAAGGTGGGAACGTTTTTCCTATTATAAGATTACACGCAGTACCTAATTTCAGATCTATTACAAGGAACAATGCTAAGCTTATTGATTACGACAACAACGCCCCACGTTTTCAGTTCGAAAATATTTTGATGTGTAAGAGTGTGTATGTACAAAATGTCCACAATGTGCATCCAACAAAACAGTTCTGGCTCAGCCCAGGGGAAGGGAAGTTCCAACATAGCCCAAGAAAAAATTTATTTTCTTCTTTTTAGTTCACAAAACGTGGTATCTTAAAAACTTTTTTAAAAATATTTTTATTTTATACTTTTTAGTTCAAATGAAAAACGTGGTGTTTTAAAAAGCTTTTTTATATATATATTATTAATCTAAGCTATTATATTTAGAGTGTTATAGTTACTTCCCTTTGTTGTTGTATTTCCTTGGTTGTCTCCCTCACACACAAGAAATCATTGACATTTGATTAGTTATTCCATATAAGGAAAAATAGAATTTAATTCTACTATAATTAAGTAGAATTGAGTACTATAATTAATGAAATATTAAATTGTCATGTGAATCAAGTATGCATGCAAAATTTCATCAAAATTGGATGATCAGAAGTGGTTCAAAAAAGGAATTCAATTTTTGCCCCGGAAAGACAGACAAGAAAGCAAACTAAGAAAAACGTGGTAAAATGAGTGTAGATGTCGTTCCGTTGTCTCTTTGATTCACTGAAAAGTTTAATTTTCATTGACCTGTACTCAAGGTGCGTTTGATAATTAGAGCGTTGTGATTGAAATTTATCAAACAATTTTTATTTATTAATGAAGCAGGTAACAGTTTTTCTTAGTAGTAAGTAGTAATAAAAGTTATTGATATGTTACACAGTAAGTTTTCTTTGTTTAAAAAAGCATAATAACTTTTTCATTTGTATCTACTTTTCTGTTGCTTTGGTTTAATTGTAACAAAAATGAGTAGCATCAGGGGCGGATTAAGACTGCACTGGGCTGCAATCAAACGGGGCCCAATCCAGTGGCGTCGCTAGGGGGTGCGGTGGGGCCCCAAAACCACTGGGGCCCCTGGCTATAGCCCGTTGAGTCCCCCCTTAATCAGCCATAGAGTTACATTACAGAGGTTTTCAATTGCAATTCTTGTTATTTTTCTTTTAATTCATCAAAGGTAATTAAATTTGAAATGCTTCAAGTAAACTGTGTTATATATTTTTAAATAAAAAAATAATGTTAAGCCTGGTCCCTTTTGGAACTCAAACCAGTGTTTTTGTGAGATTTTTTGCCAAAGGCTTGTATTGCGGATGTATAGATTGTGTCTCTCAGTTGCGTCCATTTGGAGTCAATGGTGACGCATGGGGACATCTTTGAGAGACTTTCCTTCACCTTGTCTTTGAACAGCTGCGCTATCGCAGGGTCTTTCATGCAGGAGGTATTGATGCGTGGACTTCCCTTTTTCTTTGTGTGGTACGAGTTTTTCCTCATTATTCGTACTTTGCTGGCGACAAGGGAATGATCCGTGTCACAGTCGGCACTGTGATAGCTGCGAGTGAGTAGGACGCTAGCTAGTTGTGCACGCCTGGTGATAATGAGGTCCAGCTGGTGCCATTGGTGGGATCGAGGGTGTCTCCAAGATACTTGATGTATATCCTTGCACTTGAAGAAAGTGTTGGTCACACACAAGCCTCGTGAGCAGCACAATTCCAGAAGCCTTTGTCCATTTTCATTTAACTTTCCTCTTCCAAATAGTCCAAGGCAGGTGGGCCAGGCTTCGTGGTCGCTCCCCACTCTAGCATTGAAATCTCCTAGGAGATAGATTGCCTCGTCTTTGTGGATGCCGGCTATTGCCTGGTCTAACGCTCCATAGAACTGGTCCTTCTCTTCCGGAGTTGAATAGAGTGTTGGGGCATACACACTAAGAATGTTTGCTGGGCCCGCAGTTGTTCTGAGTCTTAGAGTGAGGATCCTCTCCGTGCCTGATGACGGTGGTTCAATGGATGGTAGAAGAGTGTTTTTAACAGCGAAACCCACACCATGCTGTCTAGGTTCGTCTTTCGGTCTGCCTTGCCAGAAGAAGGTGTAATTGGCCTCTTTGAGTGAACCGTTGTCTGGGAGCCTGGTCTCCTGAAGGCATGCTATGTCAATCTTTAGCCTTTTAAGTTCTCTATCGATTATTCCTGTCTTCCGTGTGTCGTTTATGGACTGCAGATCATCAGTGATGCCGGGACACATAGTCCTCACGTTCCAGCTAGCGATTCGAAGAGCTGGGGTCTTCTTTTTCTTTTTTGTATTTCTTGGTGCAGGGCTTAGTGGCCCACTTGTTGAGTGGTACTCTAATCTCCACGCACCCAGTGGAGAAGGCAGGCCATGACGGGATAGCACCTATTTGACTGGGGGCTGCCCAGTTTGAGGCGGGCGGTAGCTGTCCAGTGAGACATTGGTAGTCTCTCCCACCGTCGGAAGCAGCCCCTGGCGCCTAGCTCTACGTCAATTGAGCTTTGGCTTATAACCGGTAACTGCTGCTTCCCGTGTTTTGTCGACACCTTGCGGCGACGCTGGAGTGTCCTCTCCAGAGGTGATGCAAGCCTGGGCGGGTATTATGGAGAATTAGCTGCTGCCCATACAGCATATCCCCCCTCTCCACGTCAATGGTGTAACCAAGGGAACGACTTGCGTCGATGCAGCTTGGCTGCCATTGGCGTCGCAGGAGCTGCCGGTATGTACATAAGTCTTATGTATAGACCGCCTGTAGGTGCTCCAATTCCTGATTTTCTTTCAGGGTTTACTCCCTTAGCCTTTCCCGCAAGGCAGGTATAGCCGCAAGGCAGCGGAGGATTTGTATTCGGAGTTTCCTTCTCCTAGATGAACTACCAGCCAAGGTTTTAACGAGCATCATCTACCCGTAGGGGTGCCAGAACCGGGGTTTGAACCCGTGACCGATTTTTATTTTTATTTTAGAATTGTTTTTGTACCGCAGCGCACTAACACTTTGACCACCGCGCCCCCATTTNAACTCGTACCACACAAAGAAAAAGGGAAGTCCACGCATCAATACCTCCTGCATGAAAGACCCTGCGATAGCGCAGCTGTTCAAAGACAAGGTGAAGGAAAGTCTCTCAAAGATGTCCCCATGCGTCACCATTGACTCCAAATGGACGCAACTGAGAGACACAATCTATACATCCGCAATACAAGCCTTTGGCAAAAAATCTCACAAAAACACGGACTGGTTTGATGAACATTGGGACGAGATGAAACCCGTCACTGAAGCAAAAAGGAAAGCTCTTATGGCTTACAAGGAAAAGCCTACACCTGACAATTTGCATGCTTTAAAAACAGCTAAGTCACTTGCCCAAAAGGTTGCACGTAAATGTGTCAATACCTACTGGCTTAAGCTCTGTTCCAGTATACAATCAGCTGCAGACATGGGCAATGCAAAAGTCATGTACGAAAACATCAAAAAGGCAACGGGCCCCTTGACGTCAAAAGCTGCTCCCCTAAAGTCCAAAAATGGAGAAATTATTCAAGACCAGGCAGCACAGCTAAAACGGTGGGTTGAGCATTATCTGGAATTGTATTCAACAGTTACCACAGTCTCCAGCACCGCTCTAGATGACATCCCAGATATGCCACTCATGGAAGAACTTGATGTCGTGCCCACACAGGAAGAGCTGAGCAAAGCAATTGACAGTCTAGCTTGTGGAAAAGCGCCTGGGAATGATGGAATACCACCAGAGGTTCTAAAGAGTGGCAAGACAGCTTTACTCCAACCATTGCACGAGATTCTGTCCCTCTGCTGGGAACAGGGCTACATCCCCCAAGACCTAAAGGATGCAAATATAGTGACACTATATAAAAACAAAGGTGATAGGAGTGATTGCAATAATTATCGCGGCATTTCACTCCTTAGTATTGTAGGAAAGACCTTTGCCCGCGTTATACTAAAACGTTTACAAAGCCTAGCATCCCGCGTCTATCCAGAATCTCAGTGTGGTTTCCGGTCCGGTCGGTCTACCATAGACATGGTGTTCTCCATACGACAGCTCCAGGAAAAATGCAGAGAGCAGCAGATGCCACTATACATTGCATTTGTGGACCTTACAAAAGCCTTCGACTTAGTCAGTCGCAACGGGCTATTCCAAATACTGGCAAAAATTGGATGTCCCCCTCACCTACTTGCCATCATCAGACAGTTCCATGAAAATATGCTTGGCACAGTACAGTTCGATGGAGCTAAGTCAGAGGCCTTCCCTGTCAGCAGCGGAGTTAAACAAGGTTGTGTACTCGCACCAACACTCTTCGCAATATTCTTCTCTGTACTTCTTCGATACGCATTCAAGGATAGCAGTGAGGGAATCTGGTTACATACCAGAGCTGATGGAGGACTTTTCAACACTGCCCGCCTCCGAGCCAAGACCAAAACGACGGATGTCCTAATTCGAGAGCTACTATTTGCGGATGATGCGGCACTAACAGCACATACAGAATCTGGTTTGCAACAACTCGTGTCAAGCTTCTCCAATGCCTGCAAAGAATTTGGTCTGCAAATCAGCTTGAAAAAGACAAACATCATGGCCCAAGACACTCGACCTCCTCCTACCATAAATATCGATAATGAAAACTTGGAGGTTGTGGACAGCTTCACCTACTTGGGATCCAAGGTCTCCAATACACTGTCCATTGAAGAAGAAATAAACAGCAGAATTGGCAAGGCAGCCGCAACAATGGCTAAACTAAATAAGCGGGTCTGGCAAAACACCAAGCTAACGGAGAAAACCAAACTGTGCGTCTATCGAGCCTGTGTCATCAGTACACTACTATATGGGAGCGAGACATGGACCACTTATACATCACAAGAGCGTAAGCTTAACAGCTTCCATTTGAGATGCTTGCGCCGCATCCTTGGTATTAAATGGCAAGAAAAAGTGCCTAATAGTGAGGTACTAACGCGTGCCAATACCCAAAGCATGTTCTCAATTCTTAGTGAAAGACGCCTGAGGTGGCTAGGACATGTCAAAAGAATGAGCCCCGGCCGCATCCCGAAGGACCTCCTATACGGTGAACTTGCTTCAGGAAAGAGGAAAACAGGTCGCCCACGCTTGCGATTTAAAGATGTCTGTCAAAGGGACATGAAAGCAGCCAAAATACATACAAGTGACTGGGAGTGTAAGGCAGAAGACCGATCTACGTGGCGCACAGTTGTCAAAGAGGGCGTCATAGTAGCCGAGGAGCGAAGAATGGAGGAGGCTGCAGACAGAAGAGCTAGGAGAAAGGCCAAAACATTTGGAAGCACAGAACTCGTGTGTAAAAACTGTGGCAAAGACTGTCACTCAAGGATAGGACTGCACAGTCACTCGAGGAAATGCAACCCAACCCAACGGTGATGCACCATCGTCTCGCGAGACGGAAGGATGCCGGACTTTTGGAACTCAGGACGTGTTAGCGCATTTTCGTATTATGTATCAGTACTTATGTTAGATATCAGCATTATGTAGTTATCAGTAATTGTGTTTAGATTTTAAACATATTTTTATGAATTTTCTTGTGTAATGAATATACCTGAAATTTTTTTTTATTTAAAAGTCATTTCTTTACATTTTAAATTTTTTTATTTTCTCTTTAATCTAACTACAAGTGTTTTCGAGAAGTCGAATGCGCTATTGCACCCGTTTTGTCCGTCCGTCTGTCATCACCCTAGATCTCAGCATCCATAAGTCCTAGACCCATGATGTATATATGTTTTTTGTATGTCCTGACCTGCCATTTGTGCATCAACACTCAGTTACTCGATCCGTTAAAAAAAACCGTTAAAACTACCAAAAAACATTGCGAATCGAGAGATAACACTGGCACAGGCAACGGCCGCCATTGCCGGAAATTAATATTTCTTTACGAGTTATTTTTCTTTATTTCCACACAAATGTTACTGCACTTACTCGTCCTCTGCTCTTCTCTAGGTCTCCAAATACGAGATCGCTCTATAAATGTCACAAACATTGTATCTCTAGGAATATTAATATTCCTATATTCATGTTCCCCTTCTGGGTTAAGAAGATTGTCTTCACTGTGATTACCTTTGGTTTTCCCCGTCTATCTGGACATTTCTAATTTACTAGTTCCGCCTGGTTGATGACTACTGTCAATGGTAATCTGATATTCCTGTTTATTTACAAAGCTACCCAAAAACAATCGCTATCTCTAAGTAAATCCCATAAGTGTTCTTGCTTCCTTTGTGTGCAGGTGCATTTCCCATTTACTAACAAGCAAGAGTTTGTATTAAAAAGTCATTACTTTTCTCCTGACTGACTCTTTTATTGTGAAACTAGCCTCCCCCTGTTCTATATGTTGCTGTGTCCAGTGTAAATTTCCAGTCCGTGATCAACATAATTTCCTTCAATTATTTGTGATACTGTGTCTATAAAAATATTAAGATGGTGGTCAAACTAGGCTAAACCAGTGATATGTGATACTGTGCCTGTAAAAATATTTAGACGGCGGTTAAAGTAGGCTACACCAGTTATATGTTATATTGTGTCTTTGCAATCCCTAGCCTGCGTCCAAACTCCATTAAAGAGTGATGAAAAGGAACTATCGCAACAAGAACTTAATCGTGACGTTAAGAACATTTCAAAGTTTATATGTTTTCTTTCATTTTTGGAAGCTGATTAAAATATGAAATGATCAAATTCGAGGTAAGTTCAAAACATAGTCGAGAAATCTGGACCTTAATTGAAGTTCACTCGCTGAAAATTGTATTTTAATTCAATTCACCTATAACCAGTGAAAAATGTGGTACACCTTTCTCGGGTCACTCATCTAACAAACGGTAAGTCACATTGTCATTTATAAGTATTAAATATCATACAATTCATTACATATATGTTACTTTGTACAATTGCTTAAGTTCCACATTCAAAGGACATCATTTTATTTCAGTTGTGTACCTTGTCATTTTATAAACATTGACTAAATCTAGATTTGTTTTATGGATAAACTCTTGTAAAAAAAATTCCTTATCTTAACTTAAAGGCTTTAAAATTAAAACAAATATATTTTTCAAGACAGGACAGAGCTCTGTTAACTGACTGGCACCTAAATTACCCGGCTCATAGTGCTTGTCGCTGGCTTGCATTAAACATAAGGCTGACTAAGCTTGTTAGTGGACCAAATAGAAAAAGTGCACCACTAAACATTGTGCACTGTATTATGGGAGTATGAAGAAAAGGTTTCTTGGGTCTTTCTCTAAGATTCTGGAAGTTTTTGAATATTTACAAGATTTTGAAAGGTTTGAAAATGATGGAAAGTGGATACAGCCTACAAATAGAACACTATTGCGGAGCAGCTGGAACAATTTTGAATTGTTTCTGACCCGTGTGGCTATTTCAGCTCAGGGGTGATGCTGGTTGTGATTGACCTGTGTGGCTATTTCAGCTCAGGGGTGATGCTTGTTGTGTCTGACCTGTGTGGCTATTTCAGCTCAGGGGTGATGCTGGTTGTGTCTGGCCCGTGTGGCTATTTCAGCTCAGGGGTGATGCTGGTTGTGTCTGGCCCGTGTGGCTATTTCAGCTCAGGGGTGATGCTGGTTGTGTCTGACCTGTGTGGCTATTTCAGCTCAGTGGTGATGCTGGTTGTGTCTGGCCCGTGTTGCTATTTCAGCTCAGTGGTGATGCTGGTTGTGTCTGACCTGTGTGGCTATTTCAGATCAGGGGTGATGCTGGTTGTGTCTGGCCCGTGTGGCTATTTCAGCTCAGGAGTGATGCTGATTGTGTCTGGCCCGTGTGGCTATTTTAGCTCAGTGGTGATGCTGGTTTTGTCTGGCCCGTGTGATTATTTCAACTCAGTAGTGATGCTGGTTGTGTCTGGCTGGTGTGGCTATTTCAGCTCAGGGGTGATGCTGGTTGTGTCTGGCCCGTGTGGCTATTTCAGCTCTGGGGTGATGCTCAGATTGAAGTTTCCACGGGGTCCGAAAAAGCTACTCTTTCTCTTGTGTAAAAGAAATAGCTTCCCAATAGCAAAATAGTCTTTACCAACTAGAGATCTTCAATAGAAATCATGAGTTTGAGCATCAGAAGGCTCTCCAGCTGTCATGTGATGGGGACAGACGTGCTGGCTGAATGCTTTACAAAGTGAATGGGGATGATGGCAAGGAACTACAGAGTCTATATTAGTTTATTTTTAAGGATTGCCTTAGGAATTGTAAACCTGGTCATAAGAGTTTGATAGTAGGACTCTTGCAAGAAAATATGAGCTATCCAGATATGTGTAGTATCAAGATATGTGTAGCATATTGGTCTGGATAAATATGGAGAGTACACGGGAAGAAACGGCTAAGTCACATTTTTGTAGTTTTGAAAAATTCAAGTGTTAATGTTTAAAATTATACAGATTTCTTATAAAAAACGAAGTAGATTTGAATATCTATTAGGTTTAGGAACATATTTTTTAAATTAAACTTCATTATCAGAGCATTTCATTTTTATCCTCTATAAGATACAGGTGATAACTAGAAAAATTGAAAAATGTCCCAACGCCGTTGCCTCCCTTGTACTCTTAAAACGTCTAATGTCTGCACGTATTAAGACTTAAATAAGGTAGCTTATAATCAAGACTGGAAATACTTTCCTATCAGTTAAAGTAAGCACATTTTCTTTGGCAATTGATGTACAAAAAACGATAAATTTATTTGTTCAAACATTGCTTCTGAAAAATATATACAGAATCATTGATAAAAATATTTCTTTTTATATTTTTGGGAGGGTAGACGATGTGTGTGTGTGGGGGGGGGGGGAAATTGAGTAGTGTTGTCTTTTAAATTTCTACCCATAACTTTCTTGGAGGAGACCTAACAGGTTAAAATGAGGCTGTAACAGAAAAAAATACTTCAATAAATTATCAATAGAAGGCCATTCATCTTCTGCTTGTGAAGGAACAAATTTCGTTTCAAGACAGCTAACCTTGAACTTGTGTCAAGAAAAAACGGTCATTCTAGTTGATTAAAAAGATATATTTTTAAAAATGTCTTTTATCAAATAAAATGTAAACAATATTCCACGTCCGTGCGGCTAGGTCATCAGTACATAGTTGATGGTCAGAAAGTCAGTAGTGGGGTGTGGGGTGTGCGGTGCGCACCGGGTGACAACATCTCAAGAGGTGACATCAATTTGCAGAATTCTGGATGTCCCGTTATTTAGCACGGGTAGACTAGGGGGACGTCTATGGGGTAAGTCGTGACGGGTTGACAACATGAGCTACGGCCCCGGGTGACACCAACATTAGTGATGCCTCTAAAGATGAGTACCTCCTCAAAATTATCTTACGAAACATTGAACAAGTTTGATGATTTCTGAAATGTTAATTTTTAGCGAACATTTCACAAGCTTCACACTTGTTCTACAAATAACTCCAGGAAAAATATGTTTTCAAACAGTTGCCTCGACCTACATACCCCTCCCCAGCCCAACTCACTAGCCAACACAATTCACATTGACCCTATGTTATGGGAAACATGATATGAGAAGCAACGTGTTATTTTCATTGGTCAAGGTGATACCGACCTCACAATCACGGGGCTAACATAGTAGTGCTGGGAAACAATACAAAATCCGGGCATTAGGAAAGTCTCGCTAGCAGAAGATGTCAATTTGGTGTTTTATCTGACATCAATATTCTAAGCAAAGCGTAAAAAACAAAATACTCCTGGCTAAATTCGTGCGCCTTGTGTGTGTATGTTTTAAAGTTTATACTTAGATTTTCATGACCTGACCTTTCAAATGATGACAAATGTAAAATTAAATAATCAACATTTCAACTTCAACAAATAAAAGATATGACAAATAATAATTGTAGTTATAATTTTTAAAATTAATTATTTGTGATGGCTTCATTTACATTCACATTTGTAACATAAAATACAATTATGACATCATTAATGCTATTTAATTTTGGGTTAAAAAGAGATTTTTATGATTTATTTTTAATATATATAGATCTATATATTTTAATGATGACATGCAACACTTAAAAATGTTGTTGCAATAACTGTTTCTTTTTTTTTTTTAAACAAAAATCTTTGATAGTAAACAGTAATTATACGTTTTTAAAAATTGCGAGATGAGAGAGCGAGGATACATAACTACGATAGAATGTAGAATTTCGGTTAACTTTTGTTACTGCCTGGTACACGAGTTTCAGAAACGAGATCTTTGGGAAAAGGGAGAGAAAAAAATGGATATAGTATAAGGGTGAACAGATAGATAGAAATTTATTGTAAGATGTAGGCAATAAGAGATAGAGACACTTGAAAGTGATAAAGATAGAAACATATACGAAGAAAGGAAGAGGGTGAGAGAAAGGGACAATTGTAACAGTGTGGTTTTCCCGTTTTCTTGTAGGCGGTATTTAACAACAATATCTTTCTCACAATAAAAAATTTGAAATCCTCAATATTCACGAAATAATTTTAATACTGCAAGATGTGATTTATGTATAATTTTACATGATGAAACTTGTCAGAGACATATAAATCACAACCTGTCTCTCTCTCTCTAGTGCCTTCTCCACTATGATCTAATGCATTCTAATCTATCACTTACTTCCGTCACGTGACCTCCTCTCAATCTCACATTTTCTCGCGTGACAACAATGAAATTGGAATGGTTAAAGTTACAAAAGAAAGACATAATTAGCGAAAAGAAAGGGAAAATGTGATAATTGTGACATATGTGATTTAACGATTGGGACAAACTGGGGGTGGACAATGTCCAGCCTATAACTGCTATTTGTTAAGAGGTCAGGTCTGGACATTCATTATATAAAAATATTCAGAGTTATGGAAATGTATCTAGTTAATTTGCGCTTTCAAATTTCAGTGTCACCTTTTTTTTTCTTCGCCTCAATTTCCCCAACATAATCGCGAACTAATGGTCTCATAGCGAAATTTTGATCCAGGGGAGCTTGATTGTGAATGCTTTTTAAAATGTCTATGAAATAAGTCCAGTGTTGTCAATCAATGTCTAACAGTGACAGGAAGTGTGACAGCCACCAACGTTGCTTCACCCAAGCCTTCACTTGGACAACATTTGTCACCAGCTTACCACAGACAACTTGGCAGTTTATTCAGTCGCACGTGTTTCTGATTATATATCTTTGCAATCTCCACAGGGTTTGCCTGTCCACAATATCGAAGTCTTTTTCATAGTCAACAAAACTGACATAGAGAGGCAACCTACACTCTAATGACTGCTCCAGAATGATGCGCCATGTCGCTATCTTGTCAGTGAAAGTTCTGTTGGTGCGAAAGCCAGCTTGCTGGTCCCACAGCAGAGGTCCTATAGCGTTTTTCATCCTGTTAATTAGTACATGGTTGAAAACTTTTACTGGGATGGACAGCAGGGTGGTCTCTCCGTAGTTGGAGATGGTGCTGAAAACCCCTTCTTTGTGCTCTTGATAAGGTATCCTTTCTTCCAATTGGAAGGAACTTGTTCTTCTTCCCACATCTTCATAAACAGTGTATAACATTTCAACACTGGTTTCCCAAGTCCTCCTTCAGTGCCTCTGCTGGTATGTCATCAGCTCCTTCAGCCCTTCACTGTCTGATTTTTTTTAATGACCCTGCTAATCTCTTCTTTGCTTAGAGTATTGCAGTCAATTAGCAGGCCATTATCAGCTGGTTAAATACCTGGTTTGTTCTTTGGTTTCGACCCGTTTAAATGTTCTTTAAAGTGTTCCTTCCATCTCCCTCTCTGTTGCTCTTCACTTTGAATGACGTTCCCCTTTTTATCCCTCACTTATCTCTCTACCCTGCTAAATTTCCCAGACTGCGTCTTATTGGTATCAAACAGTTCCCTCATGTTCCCCTGGTGAGCTACAACTTCTTCTGCTCCTTTAGCAACTTTGTCAACAAATTCCTACTTGTCCATCTTGATACTTTTGGGTAACTTCCTTATTAGCATCTGCATACTATTCTCTGGGACTTGTTTTTCTGCGCTCATGTGAGTCTGTTGTTCAATTCTGTTTTCTTTCTTTTCCTGTCTTCTATTTTACTCAGTGAAACCTGATGCTTTAAATTCTTTGTGTAACTGTTTCCTGTTCCCTAGCACTTCTTGGCCTTTTGTGTGGACTGTTTCTTTCACTCTTTGCCACTGTATTTCAGTGGTCTCGTCTTCGAGTATTTTGCGTAGTGCTTGTACTTTATTGGATTGTGAGATCTTGAATTCATTTTTTTTCTTGGTCTTTCAGGAGGGAGGTATTATACCGAGACTGTATGCGTGTTGCTTGATATAATGTATTTTTAGCTTTAATTTCAGCCTGGCGACAAGAAGATGGTGATCTGGTGCAACATCAGCTCCACTCTTTACACTTACGTCTTGGAGAGATCGCCTAAATATTTTGTGCAAATAAATACATGATCTTATTGGTTCATTGTTCTCATGACCCATGTAGCTTTATGTATTCTCTTGTTTTGGAAAATACTCTAGCCTATGACGAGGTATGTTGTGGCCCATAGGTACGGAAATCTCTCACTATTGTCGTTCATCTCGCCTATCTCTTGCTCTCTCATAACCTCAACGTACCCTGTGTTGTTACTGCAAATCTTGGCATTATAGTCTCCCATGAGAATAACGATGTTCCTCCGTGGACGACCCTGGACTATAGTCATTACTCTTTTATAGAGTTCTTCTTTGTCTCTTTCATCACTTCCATTCGTTAGTGCGTAGCACTGGATGACATCTAAGTTGATGCTACGTTTCTTTGTCCGAGAGGTTGCTAAGAGAATTCTAGGTCAATTAGCTTCGCATCCAATGATTGACCCTTGTGCTGCCCTTGATAGCATCATGGCAACACCCAGGGTATGTGGGACTTCGTCTTCTTCATGTCCCGAGAATAACACCATCTTCCCTTAGATTAATCTCTTCTGGCTCCATCCAGTCCATCTTGCTTCGCTGATTCCAAGAATGGTGAGCTTGTAGCTCCTCATCTCAGCGGCTATTTGTGCAGCTTTACCAGCCTTATACATTGTGTGGACATTGGAAGCTCTAATGACGGTGGTGGTCCTGGTAGATATGATGGTGTCAGCCTAATAGCTTTCAGATTTTGGCGTTCACTATTCGGCGTTATATTTCCCTCACCAAAGGATCCATCCTTTCCCAGGACTGAAAATTTCTTTTGTTCCTCTTTCTGTGTATTTGTAACTATATTTTTTACACAACACGGTTGTTGGCCTTGCGAGCAACTACTTGAGGGTTGCCTCTCACAGCTCACTGTGTAGCCATTAAGTTGCGATTCATTACTTCGTGAAATTTTTTTATTCGCGTTAATTCCAAGGCTCCTAAACTTTGTGACGTATCACAGCAAATTTTGCTATGCAAGAAATAAGGAAGAAAAACCTTTTTGTTTACATATGCATGTCTAAATAAATAATAATACTTTGGAAAAGTATGTAAGCAACAAAAAGTATATATAATTAATAAATTGGAGGCAAAAAATATTTTTTTTTTCTTATATTGTAATCAAATTCTATCCATCAAATTAATTTTAATTGATTAACAATTTTAACGATTAGTCTATTAATTAATCATTAATAACTGCAGTCCGACTAATTTTATTATAGTGTCTTTAATAACAAATCCATATGTTCAATACCCAGACAAATTTTGATCAGCGGGCCCTTTTTATTTATTTTTGTGTTTTTTTTATGTTTAGACCGTAAGGTAAATAGGACAATGAAATTCTTTAAAGAAAAGGGGGAAAACATTTAAGAAGTACTTTTAACCAGCAACATTAAGCTTTGCCAAAGTACAATGATATTTAAACTTACTAAATAAAAGTAAAAAATAAGAGGACACCAATGTGTTTACTGATCTGCTATTAACAGGTGCGTGTGACAAAAGTACCAGTGAAAACAGATTACCAAGCAGGATAAAATTAACACCAGCTTGGACCTCGGTTGTTTCTAACTTGTCTTTGGTTTCGTCCCTTAAACAGAAAGTAAAGTCCCTTGGGTGTTCTGGTCATTTTAGTAATGGTCGTACTGTAAGTTGGTTCCTAGATCCACCCCGGTGGACATTCACGGACGATAACATTGCTGACTCAGCCGCTGGGCGCGTTTATGTGTTCCACTAGGTGGCAGAAGTTTAGTTCGATTAATGATGTCCCTAAATGGTTAGTTCAACATGCGTCAGTTTTGTCTTTTAATCGCTAAATGTACATTTTGTATGAGCTCAGAAAAAAAATTATTAATTGAATGTCATCGTATATTTTGTATTTTACTGAAAAAGAATAAAGAACCTCATTCAGACATCTATGCAAGTAAAGACAATAATCAAAGTACATACATCAGTGGTTCCTAAACTTTTATAGTCAAAACTTCCCCACGGACCCACGAGTGAATAAAACTACATATATGAAGAGTAAAAAAAATACAATTTAAAAAAAAGCAACATTTTTGTGAAGAAGTACGGTATTTATTGAAATTATGCTTTTTGTTTTAAATGAAATTGATAACAATTACAAACTTGGATTAACGTGATGAGATTTTATGAGTGTATTTATGACCGACTCAATGTTTGTGAGTAGCAACTGGAGATCCCCATGAGCACCTATTTCTAGTCGTTTTCTTTTTTTTTTTTAATGAAAGATTCACAACGCCAATGACTCTTTGTTCTACCAAATAGGAAGACGACAGAGCATTCCAAATCTCCTGTTCCAAGGCCTGTAATAGAGGATATACAATTTGGATCACACTTTGTAACAAGACTTTGTTGTATCCTAGTTAAACATTGGTTTATGATCCTCCTTTCAATAAGCTGCTGCAGTGTTAGTATGGATTCATCTGTGTTTGGGATCTGAGTTTGTCCACGCGCTAAAGGGTTCAACTGCCATTCGAGAAAATCCAAATGAAGAATGTCTTTAAATCTGTGGTTCAGGTCTGAGTTCTTAATGAAGAGCCATTAATTGGTGACACTAAGCCCAGTGGCGTCACTAGGGTGGTGGGATGGGGGGTGGGCCGCCCCGGGTGACAACATCAGGGGGTGAGACCAGCATGTAAAATTCTATATATTCCCATTATTTGGCACAGGAAAACTCAGAGGAGTCCTATTGGTTAAATCGTTAGGGGGTGACACAATAAGCTGCCGCCCCGGGTGACACCATGAGCTACTGCCTCGGGTGAAACCAACCCTAGTGACGCCTCTGATAGACGTAAAACTAATTTTAGATGTCATAGAAATAAAACTAACTTTAGTAGCTTTATAATGCAAAACTATATCTAGAAGCCCCAATATGTTAAACTAACCATAGATGTCAGAGAAATAAAACTAACTTTAGATGTCATAGAAGTTAGTTGGGTTTTGATAATACCGCAGCTATGTTTTCATTTCCCTTCATTTATTAATTTGACTTGACTTGATTTGATCTGTTTTTGTCTACTTGTGCAATGAGGAAGCTTTTTTACCGGAAATTTCGTTGTTTAATGACGCCCCAGTGGCGTCACTAGGAGGGGTGCGGTGAGGGCGGGGCGCCCCGGGTGACACCAAAAATGTATGTTCCCGTTATTTGGCACTGGAAGACTCGGAGGAGCTCTATGGGTTAAGTCATATGGGGGTGACACCATGAGCTACCGCCCCGGGTGACACCATGAGCTACCGCCCCGGGTGATACCAACCCTAGTGACGCCTCTGAGTAAGCCAGCAAATCATAATCTCAATTTTAAACTTACGAAAAATCGGTAATTTATAACATTCTTCTGTTCATAAGTGTTGTTTGCACAGTAAAGGGTTTGCAACGAACTTTAATATAATGCTTTCAGTTTTAAATTAGTTTCCTTAAAGTTTGGTAAATAAATCATTCATAAAGTGTATGTAATTTTCTTAGTTACTTTTGCTGCAAATCTTTGTTTTTGATTTTCATTGGAATACGGACACTGAATCAAAAAGAACATTAAATCGATTTAAATATGCATTTTTGATAACAAAAGTAATTTTTGTGTAAAAAATAAATAAACGATTATAGTCTTCTTCATTTTTTTAGAAAATCAATATTTGGAAATAATCTCTATTTAAAGGCATTTATTTTGAGTTTATTAACTGCTCTAATCAATTTAGATATTCCATGGACCCCCTGAATGGACGGGGACCCCTGGGGATCCGTACAGACTACATTGGGAAGCACTGACCTTTATGGTCTAAAAACGTGCCAGTCTGGCAAACTCGCAAAGAATTCTGGAACATAAGAAAGCTGTGCTAGAGATTGTGGCCCCTAAACCAAAAGAAATACTTGATAAAGCACTAGTGTGACATGTTCTGGAGGCGTCATCTAGAATATGTATGTAACCCAGCCCAGCCCCTGCCAACCCCCCTCCCAAAAAAAGAGAAAAAACAGGTTATACTTCACCTTGAGTCTACAACGCAGATCTAACAGTATATTGTATTGAAATAAACATTTTAATGTAATCGCTAATTATTTGGATACTCAGGTTAAATGTTTTAAAAATATAATGGTGTTTTACATACCATAGAAGATAGTACTAGGATTGGACAGAGATGAGAAAAGATAATATTAGAAAACAATATAAAACAAAATTGTTTTGTATTTAATAACCAAATTGACCCCCTAAAGATTTCATTTAGCTTGACAAGTATTAATAAAAACAACAATACACTACTTTACTAAATTCACTTTTTTTCAAAAATAAATCTCTGCCCCTTTCTCAGTATCATTCTGTGTATTTCTCTCTATCTCCCCTTTTCTTTAATTCTCTGTCTTTCTTTTAGGCTCACTCACCCTTTTTTCTTCCCTTTCTCTCTCTCTATTTCTCTCCAATTAGCTATTCTCAAATTTAAACACCAAAAGCAAAATCGTTGTAGAAAATATTCAAAACTCACTGATATTGTTTAAAATCAGGCAACCACTCACTAAGGTCGTCGTGTGGCGTTCATTTTCGGTGAGATAATTGTGCACGTGGAGATTCGAGGACTTGTGAGAGACTGCTCGCTGTCTTTGATAAGTCTAGGGCAAGGGTCGGCAAACATTTTTGCGCTTTACCCCTACTTACAAAATTGTTTGTTGATTTAACCCCGGTTGTTTTGAGGTCCTACCCCCATTGCTCGGGGGTACGGGTGAACGTTGTACGCCCCCTCCGCCCCGCCCTTCTAAGGGTTCTGGCGCTAGGCCCCAGCCTAAAACGCATATTTTTGTGTTTTAGAAACCTGATAAACGACTTAATATGAGTCTGAAAAAGGCTTATGCCAAATATTTTAAGTCAAAACGACACAGACAATCCATATTTCAGTGTAAATTTATTGATACAATTCAAAAAATTACAGTCAAATATTTGGGCTATTACGGTTACTAGAACAATGGCCCTGGCCATTACAGATCAATGATAAATCGGATCTTGCCTTTGCATCATTTGTCATCCGAAAATGTGTGAGTTATATTGTGTTGGAACACTCAATACGTGCCTCACTGGACTGAATTTCAAGAATTGCCTCAACCAACCCTTTAAGTTCAGTTGGTACATCAGCATGTCACATCGAAATTGATCCGTAATTCTCTTGGTTACCAACTTGGTACCTTTGTAACATTAACTGCTCTCTTGGTTACCGCTTGGTACCTTTGTAACATTAACTGCTCTCTTGGTTACCGCTTGGTACCTTTTTAACATTAACTGCTCTCTTGGTTACCACCTTGGTACCTTTGTAACATTAACTGCTCTCTTGGTTACCACCTTGGTACCTTTGTAACATTAACTGCTCTCTTGGTTACCACATTGTTACCTTTGGAACAGTAACTGCTCTCTTGGGTACCTCCCATGTTAGTAATGCTCTTTTTGTTCCATATGTTGCGTACATGAATGTATCTACGCGCTATATGTCTTTATCTCATGTGTCTCTGCTTTCTCTAATATTACTCTACATTGTTTTGTTTTTTCATGAATTATATCTGAGGACCTAAAAAAAACTATTGAGATTAATTAAGAAGCAATATTTTCGTAATTCGCAAGGGATAGCTATGTTGCCTCAAATCTCATTAACCTTTTCATTCGCTAAAGTATACATACATTAATATAATACCTCTAACTATTTATAGGAATCTTTCACATTTTCTACTCTATTAGACTGTAAGAAGTTTCAACATCCGTTTTCAATCCCGTGTTGTACTGACGCGCTCTAGTCAAACCTTAGAACTGTAGCAGTAAAGACACGGGCATAGAGCTTCAGCCTAACTCCTAATAGGATCCTGCTTGCTGCGCTTCTTCTAACCAGTTGGTAAACAAGATTTACATTTTAACTCCCCATCTTGAGACACTCGGTGATACCATTGAGTTCTAATCCCATTATGTGAAAGGATTGTCCGACATTTTAACTCCCTTTCTCACAAATTTTTTTTTTTATTTTTATTAAACTTTCTGAGTATTTCTTTTGAATTTTCCAACCTGTTTTTAAATATAAAACATCAAATGATACATGCAGTTGTGTTGATATTAGTAGCATTTAATATTCTGATTTTTTTCTAGCGATAAATAAACGGCCCTGAAATGTTGCTAAAGGGAGAAAACTATCTTTTTTTATTTTTCTCCTTCTTCTTCTTTTTTTTTTTTTTTTTTTTTTTTTTTTTTCAAGTTAGTTTGATTTTATTTTGTATATAATATCTCATGAGCTCTGATCTACAATTTTATCATGTAATGAGTTTTTTTGTACCGCCCATATACCCAGTGGTCATTGAATATGGTAGATGGCGTATTATTAAAGTAACAAGTGCATAAAAAGCATCAGAAATTAGATCAAACATCTTCAATTCCGGTATGATGTGATAGAATAAATCTCCGATGGCATGATATAATTTTGTGCATCAATTCTGACATTATTTAGACTAAGCGTTTATTCAATGGCAGTTCAGTATTGTGACATTCATTTTATTTTAAGAGCAATTCAATCATGTTTAGCTGAGCAGAACAAACCATAACATGGGCATAGGATCATTGACGGAGCCAGAATATAAAATAAACAACAGCTCCTAGACTTTTTGTCATACTTTATCATCACCTCTGTTAAACGTGTAATTTGTTAAATTATCTTGATATGCTCGACGCATTCTTCTATACACAATTATTTTGCTTTCCTTCTTTCCTCTTCTATCTAAGGTTTATGTCTATTGTTTCATTTTTACATGTATTTTGAATGTTTCTGATGTGTTCGTTTCCCTATTTTATTCAAGCAGCTGTTAACTTCGAGATTGTGTATTCGGGTATTTTATACATACTTTGCTAATGTAGGTATACGTCATTGTTAAATGCATCCTGTCAAATTCTGGGTTAAACGCGATTAGGTTTTTAGGCGCTGACCACCTAATCGTTTTGCCACACCCACTCTCTCCACTCCTATAAAAGCTCACACTACCCTCTTTCTAATTTGCTTTCATTGACCCTTTGGATTTCACCGCAGCTAAGTTTTTATTTATTTTTATTTTATTTTTAGATATTCGTTTTATTTGTGCATTGTTTGATCGTTGAGGAAAGATCTTTGCCGAAGCGTTTGCTGTTTTGTTACGTCCGGTCAGGCTTAACCCTACCATGTTTATATCTTTTTTAATTTGAGTCTTCTTTTCAAAAGTAAAAAATTTAATATTCTCACATTTGCTATTTTACGAATTTTTTTATTTATATTCATTCACATTTTACTTCATTCTTTTATCATTCTTCTATCAAAACTAAGCCGATATCCCATATAAAGATGATGAAAATACATTTTCTAATTTGCTAAGAAAATCAACAAATATCTCTTGCGTGTTTACAAACACATCTTCAAGACGCTTAATCAATAAAATTATGTCTCGTGCCTGAAAGAAAAAGAAAAAAAAATCCTAATTTTACTTTTAAAGGCGATACAGGGGTTTTCATTTAAACTCACGGAGACCCCCCGCACTGTGTTCGAATGCTTGGAAAATTATTACTCTTTGTATAAATACATATTTTGTGGTTCTCTGAAAATGGAAATATTTCTGCAAAAATTAACTAATTTAACTTTGAATTGATAAATAGGAGCATCTTTAACTTGCGTGAATGTCTTTGTGTGTATGTTTACACAGTACATTTATTTGTATGTATATATATTCATGTATTAATTTCTTTTTAAAATCGAGGTATATGTGTGTGTAAAAGACAACTTCAGATATTGTATGCTGATATGCGTGTTGATTGTTTATGTCTGCAGTTGCATATTTGTGTTGCATATTTGTGTATTTGTTCGTGCGTAGAATCTATGTCTATTATTTATTTGTGTATGTGTTCGTGCGTAGAATCTATGTCTATTTTTTTATTTGTGTATGTGTTCGTGCGTAGAATCTATGTCTATTATTTATTTGTGTTTTAAAAAGTGAAACGAGTGGACAAGGTCGGGATAAAAGGTTCTTTTTAATCCAAAACCGAAACGTAATTAGATCTACACCTTAGCTTACATTATTTAACAAACGTTTTTTGGTGTTCTTTTTCTAACGATTTAAACACAACAAAATTAATTTACGTGCACACGCGATATGCAAACGAACATCTAGCAGAACTCACAAGAACATTTAGTCAAGCGTTTTACTTTCAATAATTTCACCGAGAGCCAAAATTAAAACACGCATTCACAAACAACATTGCGTCCTCATCTTCAAAATTCCCTCTCTATCAGTGCTCCCTTAAAGTTCTTTAAACTCAAGATAAATTCGCAGTCTGTCACACATGATGAAGGCGAGGCGTTCCTACTAGACCGTGGTTGTCTCAACATAACACCACGCACAACTAAGTACCCCTCTCCCCGACGACACCTCGGACCCATTAATGCTAAAAGCCCAAGAAGCTTTGGAGCAGGCTGGCATATTGGAGTGTTTGAGATTCGAGGCTATTCTTTTCGGAAACGTCTATTTTCAGATGATCTCCATTGCACAGGGGATCCCAAATTTAAAGGAAGCAATTCATTTACATACAAGAGTTCAGACACTTTATTAACTATTTTCATAACATTCGAAATAATTTTCTAGTATAATGGAACCTAATTAAGGTTTTTCTCTTTCAACACATATTTTACTATCAACACGATAATCAGCGTCATTTAAATCAGTAGTAAACATCAGGGCATTGAATGTTTCTACTCGGTTCATCTTTGAACTCACCAAAGTAAAATCGTTGCCAACCGTAACCGGTCTCATGTCGTTAAGACACACTGTGACCTCCATTGTAAAGGCCACCAGCCACAAGGGCACTTCGTCCCCCTAAAGCCCAGGGAACTATTTTGGTCCCCACGTCACTGTTTGATACCGAAGGACCAGCAATTAGCAGAAGATGTCAGTCGTCTCTCTGGGTGACGGCCTGATCAGTCCCACGCAAGTGGAGCATTCGGTGAGCTGTTGTAATTAACTGAATAATTATCTTTGCTTCTTCATCTGCCTACTTGTAACACAGTAGTTAGATCCACGAATTTCATTATTGATCAAACTAAAAGTCATGAATGATATTGGCGCCATTGCTATGTTGATATTTTTATGATTTAACCATTGTTAAAAAGTATATAGTTATATCTACTTATCCGTATGGAGAAGGTGTATCTACTATCCCAATAGAGAAGTTTTGTATACTATCCGTATGGACAATTAATATCTACTATCCCAATAGAGAAGTTATATCTACCATCTCTATGGAGAAGTTATATCTACCATCCCTATGGAGAAGTTATATCTACGATCCCAATGAAGAAGTTACATCTACTGTCCCAATGCAGAAGGTATATGTACTATCCCAATGGAGAAGGTATATCTACTGTCCCAATGAAGAAGTTATATCTACTATCCCAATGGAAAGTTATATCTACTATGCAAATGGAGTAGTTATATCTACTATCCCAATGAAGAAGCTATATCTACTATCCCAATGAAGAAGCTATATCTATTATCCCATGGAGAAGTTATATCTACTATCCCAATGGAGAAGTTATATCTACTATCCCTATTAAAATGTTATATCTACTATCCCAATGGAGAAGTTATATCTACTATCCCAATGGAGAAGTTATATCTACTATCCCTATTAAGATGTTATATCTACTATCCCTAGTAAGAAGTTATATCTACTATCCCAATTAAGATGTTATATCTACTATCCCAATGGAGAAGATTGTAAACACTACAACCAATTTTTAAAAATCCGTTTTCATCCTCTCAAGTTAAATTATTTGATCTAAAACAAACATTTTAACACGTTACTTTCATTTAGTCATTTCTTGTTTTACTCTCTGTGTTATTTTAATGTGTGCAGATCTCTCCTGAGCTATGTTAAGACTATACATCTTCCATTCCTTTCCTACTCACTGTCTCATTTCGCTATCTCTAAATCTGGTATCAGCGCCATCCATTTCGCCCAACTGACCACCGAGTCCATGGATCTACCCATACCCCACTCTCTACCCACCTCCCATTCCCCATTACTACTTTAATCCATGTGTCTTCATTGTCCTCGCCACCATCTCCGCCTTGTTCTAAAACCCATCAGTCTTACTGGTATCGTTGTTACTCATCAGCAACCCGCCCTGACCCTCTGTTCCAGTATTCTCCGCCCTTGTCCTAACATCTAGAACATCATGATTCCGGACCATCTTTTTTTAATGACAGACATCATTTCCTTTTCCTGTCAGATATTTGGCCTACAGCTCCAGTCGGTAACATTAAGGTGAATTTATTGATTTGACTTCTTTTGCGCTAACGTTTAATTATCATTCGTCAAACTCCTATGTACAATCATTTTAACTGTCAACTGGGTAACTAAATTTAGAGACATTTCCTTATCTCCCAGTTGACGCTCAATTGATGGCTGATTTGCCATCATCATCTAACTCGTATCGACATATCCTTATATCTTCATTTTGCCTTCATTCACTATATCTGATCAAAATATCCTTATATGTCTATTTGGTCATGAAATTTTAACTCTTATCTATATAGCCTCTTTTCTTTATGTTGTCAATAGATATATATATATATTTTATGTATATATCATTTTTTCTTCGCTCATCAATATTTAAAACCATTTAAGATCGAATACAAAAACAATCTGTTTCCATAAAAACCTAATCTTTGAACCTAGGTCCAATTTCCGGTCTCTCATTCACTTAAAAAATGTCCTTACTCAATCAACAATGTCCTGTGTTTTAAAAGTTTAACCTATCCCATAAAACAATGTACTGTTCGACTAATCACCTCTGCCAGCTTGGCTCCGACAATTATTTTTATCTTATCTTATTATCCCTCTCAGCTTTCCCTCCCATTTTGCCTCCTAACTTCATCCCCATACTTCCTCGATGCCCCTGTCTCCATCACAAACGGCTGATGGCTACTTTCAAAGAACTAACACATTATTGTCATGAACTTTTGCGATCTAACTCTCGTTCTCCCCACTTCACCTTTCAGGAGTAGTCTTCCCCTGTCAGACTCGACGCTAAATAAATCAATTATCCACACAATATTTCTTTTCTTCTTAAGACCCCGTCTAATGTTTTTTCGGCATGTAGAGCTTTTCTGTTAACTTTCCCACAAGAAAATGTAATCCCTTCCTTGCACATTTAGAGCCAAGATGAACACGGACAGGGCATAACAAAGCCAATTCGCTACTTCCAGAAAATCTAGGATAGTTCTTTAAATAAGATCTAAGTTCCCACAGATTATCATCAATGTTCCATCTAGGTTTCTGTGGTCCGTGTGCAAAATAACGAATTCTTGTGCAAAGTTGTTCATAGTCTATATTACGCACTACAAGCACAGGTTTAAATCTTATCAAAATTTGCAGCCTTGTAATTCTTAACTGCTGCGCACAGAATGTCTGAAATGTTAACCAAAACACAGCCACGCTACTTAAAGTGAATATTCTTTATCTTATTATAAAAACAATTGTTTCATGAAAAATATAGTATAAAAAGGAAAACTACACATTTCAAAAATATTTACTTGTTAATTTTTTCATATTTTAAAATGGATTATAGTGTGTCACATACACGCATCCAAACACAATCCGTCACATGTTGCAAAACAGTCAAACATATTTTTTTTTCAATTAAAACTGGTCTTCAAATTTCTAAGCTAAATAGATCTCCTTTTTGTTAAAGATAATACAATATTATTTTTAGAAATTCTGTAGACTTTACCACAGTAAAGAAATAGAGAGAAATGAGAGAGAGACGGAGAGAAAGAAAGACAGACTGAATGAGAAAGACACAGTGAGAAACAGAAAGAGAGAGAGAGAGAGAGAGAGAGGAAGGTAAGAAAGTGTGAGAGGAAGCAAGAGAAAGAATTACAGAAACAATTAATACAAAATATTTGTATTTTAGTTAAACACAAAATATCATGATTTTATGACATCCCTGAACGGTCTTATTTAGAAAAACAAAGTTTAAAAAAATCTGTACCATCTCCAATCTTTAAGGCTCAGTAGTAGGAACATTTCAAACGTTTTTGTTGCATAACAAGAGAAAGACACGTCTCAAGAGAGTGTTCCAGGAACAGAGGGAATCTGTGTGTCTGTTGATGAAGGCAGGTCACAAGAAGGTGAGTAGACAGAATGAACTTGGGTAAGATAGGAGTGGCAGAGTTGAAAAGAAGTTAAGGCAGAGACTGAAGAGTTATTTTGTCCAATAAGTAATAATGAGGTAGAAAGGTGTTATAATGGCACTCTATCGTCTCTAAAACTAGTCATGCAGCTTGAATGAATTTGATCTTCTTAAATTTTTTCAAGGGTTCTTTTTTTTTTTTTTTTAAACAACGCCTGCTATCTATCGACTATCGAAGAAAATAGCATTGCTACCAGGTTTTTAAAGAAATATCTGTTTCGAGTCTGTCTTATTCAATGGACCAAAAGCGCCTCTGGTTAAAAGATAGAGCGAGAGAAAGATAGAGAGAGAGAGAGAGAGACAGAGAGAGAGAAAGAGGGTTGACGAGAGAAAAGAAGGTTATGCTTAAAAAAAACAAGTACATAAAGTGCAAACGAATTCCATGAAGCGCTAAAATGGGACACGGTTGTCGAGTGGCAATCGCGCTCGACTGGCGTACTGATGGTCACGAGTTCGAATCCACGTGATGGCAAGGATTTGTTCCTGTGGCCTAAAGAGTCCCTGAGTCACCCAGATCCGAATGGTTACCTAACTAACAATGGTTAGGCAGCTGGGTAATGCGTGAAACCCTTAAAGCCGTGGCCTGTGACCGCTGCATCACTTGCCAACAGATCATTCGTCATGGTCTTTGGACGAAATTAACCTCTGCATAGAAGGAGCGTCTGTATATCTGAGAAGATAAGAAGAATCGTTTATGCTTATTTAATAGGATATACCTTCACTAAAAGGAACCCTCTCTTTCACCTGCCTTTAAAAAACAATAGTAAAAGATTTGATAGTACATACCACAATTTAAATTATTATTATTATTATTATTATCATTGTTGTTGTTGTTATTTTCCTTGTTAACTGCATTAGTTAAGAGCTAATAGAATTTTAATGGTTTGATGGGAACAGAAAAAACTTCAACTTTTAACGTAAACAAACCAACAAATATGAAACATGAAAACGGTGTTCATGTTCGTTACAATGCTAAACACCATAGCAGGACAAAATTATGTTATCTCACCATCATAGAGAACAAAGAGTTACTCAGTCGATCTGGATCTTTATTTAACAAGTGTTGGGCACGTTTTATTTCCAGTTTGTTTGGTAAACGACCGGGTGTTAGCGACTAGCAGATTACATCTTTAAAAATAATGAAAACAGTTTGTTTCTGTGTCAATGACTGCTAAGTTATGGGCGCCATGGAACTGGTTAAATACTCATTATGATAATACCTTTACATTTATTTAATGTTATGTGACAAGTTATGATAACGGTATTTTTATGAGCTATTACGTGTAGCTCCCGGAATCTGTTCAACATCGAATACATGAATTACATACTATTTTAAATTCTTGTTATTCAGAAGATCAAAAAGATTTAATAACAGTTCAAGTTCTAAAATTTAAGAATAAAACAACATATATCAATCTTTGGCAAATGTAAATATAACGTTTTAAGTTTCTTGTGCCTCTATCATAAAACGATTGCTTTTTATGTTTCATTAATACGGACAAGAGTTGAACAAGAAATTTTTCATTTACACTTTATAAATGTATTTGTTGTGGTGATCGGAAGAAGTTCTAATTTAAGTAACAGAACCAATTTAGTGTGAGACTAGAAACTCGTGATGATATACGTCAGTTGCAAAAATTCTGTCTTAAACGATAAAAATTAACTTTTGTTACAGGCTTCTTCTCGTCATTTAAATATCAGGCGGCTAATTGAAGTAACTGTAGAACAAATAAGTCATATGTATTAATACTGCATTAGTGTCAACGTATATCTTTTTTTAAATATTGAGAAAAACTGGATTGGACTTTGATTTGAATCTTTCTTTCTTTGTTTATCCGGTTGAATTTGGAATAGCTTTAAATAGGGATTGTTTCCCTACAGTGTGTATTCTGAACTAAATCCCTGACAATGACCAACAATAAGAATTACAAATTCCTACCAGCCAACCTCATGGGAAACACCTGGTAGACTTATAATTGTTAAGGACTTAGTAACAAAAATGTATGTAAGTCGTTCTATGTGTTTATTGGTAGTATATTATATTTCTTTTTATCCTTGTCTGCATCTTTTCCTTGTCTGAGGAAAAAAACGATCGATTGGGGAATAGCCGGTTTCATTGTTTGGGATATTGTGGGGGAGGTTTATTTTAAACAACGATTTCCGTATGTGGTGGGTGAACCAGTAGACGATTATTGGGCCTCAGTGCGTCTTTTACAGAGACATATAAACACGGCGGCTGAAAAGGGTTTCAGGTCCATGAACCAATAAAATACTGAGTTTCAGAAATCTATGGGATTAGAACGTCCACATTCCAGTCATATTCGAAATCTTTGGTCAATACTTTTTAATTTCAGAAGTTGAAGCATTAAAGAGAGAAGAGATTAGGTTGAACTAATTGTAGAAAATGATTTTTTGTGCGTCAGTCTGTGTAGCTGTTAGTAAGCTGTTTATTTGAAGATCTAAAATTGATCGAGTTTGGAGAATAATATCTGGTAGGGTAAAAGGATTGTGTTAAGTTTTTGTTGTATTTTGAATATATATAAATATTAAATGATTCTATCGTAATTTGAAATGGCCTGACAGCAATTTTAAAGAAATTAATGAAGAGAATTATGTGACAAAATGGTGTAGTCTATTATTTGTCAGCATTTCAAATTTCCGATTTTTTTAATTGATAGGAAAACATTTTTCACGTAAACTTTTCTTCCAATACTATTTTTCACACAACGAAAAATAATTGTATTTTTAAAAAAAATATTTATAAAGCATTTTGCATAACCTGCAACAGAAATGTACAAATTATTTTACAATCAACCATATAGTTGTATTTATGGAATATAAACGATTAGCATGACCTTCCAGTGTATATCACAATAGATTACAGAAACGAGTTGTGTCATTGTTTGGTCACAGACTCACCTCGGCAACCATTTTCACACAATATTCATCGCCCAACATTGTACGCAGCCAAACATTTGACCAGCAATGACGATAGATAGCTACACGTATGACCTCCCCCCTCCTCCGAGTCATATCTCAGAAAGTTCGCAGCTGTTATGGGAAACTGTAAACGACGACATTAAAAACTTATAAAAGTTCGGCCACCACGGGTCGTCTGATTAAGATATTTCATTATTCCGTTGATGTAAAAATATAGTGTTAGTGTTTAAAGTTAAATCTTGTTTAATCCCAAAGTTGCTTGCCACACAAAGAATCAGATGGTCTTTTCTAGTGATCAGTCGGGTAGACATTTTTTACCGGGTACCAAATCCAAATAGTTAGATGTACTATTTGCCGAATACGGGTACGAACTGAGTACTTGGGTTTTAAACCGAAATCGGAAAACCGAACTAATTTTGATTTTGTAAGCGATTAGCTTTTGCTTTATTTTGCAAAACCATAACCGCTTTTTATTTAGCTTTCTCGTTTTCTACCAATAAAATTTAATTTCAGACATTCAATTTGGTTTATTAAATTATTATTGATTGTATTTGTTATTGTTTACTTTAGCTCCGTCATAAATCCTAAATCATCAAAAATAGTAAATATATCCGCGTGGCGCTAGTGGCTACAAGTTAACACGAACTTATTGAAAAATATTTTATTAACTTTATATCTTTATAATTTAAAACAATTCATTAAGTTACATTTATTAAATTTTAAAGAATTTGTAAGTATACTAATATTGATATTATTTGAATTCCTCAATTGTATTTTTAAAAGGAATTTTAAGATATTTGGATATTTGCGTGACCACTATTTGCCGAGTCGAATAGATCCGAAAAACCCGATATCCGGCCTGGGCGAGTGTCCAGACCAATTTTCTGTTGGTCCCTAGTCTTTTCCTTCGGCCAATCAATTTTTACAGACGCTTAACTGTGAACAATGTGTTACAGACGCTTAACTGTGAACAATGTGTGATTTACCATCATTTAAGTTATAAAGATTATTTTAAACCATCTTCAAAAGATATTGTCAGAAGCTATAACAAGTAAGAAATCACTGTCACAGAGTGACGTCACTTAAGTAATAGTTCAGAATGACGTCAATGTTAGGATAGTTGTGAATGACGTCGTTGTAAGAATAGTTCACATTGACGACAGTGTAAGAATAGTTTAGAGTAAAGTCACTGTGGAAATTTGCTTGGTCTAATTGGGTGATTCCAAAGTCCATCTGTTTTAGATAAAATTAGTTTGAGTGTATCATATAGAAACAGTCCTTAGTCGGTTACGGGATGAAAATAGAAGCTAGGAATATAATGCATCCCCCCTTACAAACAAAGAGATTTATCTTCAAGATACAGTAATTTTCAGGTCTGCAGGATCAACCGTAAGACGTTTCTTGATTGGCCCTTTACATCGAATTAGACCGTAGGCTATTGATGTACATAACACTTCTCCTGTGTGTTTTAGAGATTGTTCAGTTTTTAACAGTGTAGTACCATGAATCCAAGAAAGCTCATACCATAAAATTTAATGTTTCTTTAAATTTATCAAAAACATTTGCCAAAGTTTTTATTGAATTCCTCACAATACTTAGACGTCTGTCAAGGTATGAGAATCACTGTCACTGAGTTTATTGTGAGTTGTTGTGAAAATGTTGTGAACTGTGTTCAGTTAAACTGACATTTGAATGTCACGCCATGACTTTTAAGAGTTCGCCCAAGGGCTATAAATAGTGTAGTGTGCGTTTGTCCAGGAGGTCAGAGGCTAGTGTGTGGTGGACGAGAGGACGATGTGGTGCTAGAGAGTGTTGGTCCTACGTGTTATCGAGGTGGCTCGAATATTGTGACAAACGGAGCCTGTAAGCCTGTGATTGGTGGTACTGGATGGCTGTATTGACTCCATTGCACTTATGCAGATCGTGTAGTAGTGAAGGATTATCTATACGTGTGTTACTACCACAATCAAGAACATATTATTATTGACCAAGAGTTCTGTCTTAAGTGCAATCCAGAACCCAGAACGCAACACGTCTAAAGAGTAAAGCCTTTGATCACTGCCTCCGATTTGAGAACCCGTGGTCTATAAAATCCCTTATAACTTTTCTTTCACCTTTACCTCCTACATACACTAAAACACAAGCATTTTATTCACATACATTTAATTCTGGTATGGTTCCTTATAATTTCCACTGTTTAAAAACAGCTACGTGGTTTACTTGCGAACATTAAGTTCACCTCAAAATTGAGACTCCGTATCACTAGATACTTAATACTACCTTAAACAATAGTAAACCTATTCTACGTCTTGCTCAATGTGTCTATCAGTAAAGTCTCATCGGTGCACTTTGATATCAGTGAATGTTTTTAACATGAGAGGAAAAACAAAAATTAATCAAATGGTGTTCATTCTTGCAAGACACATCAGTGTGTAATTTTCGACAAAATTTTTTAAATTTTATTTCATAACTTCACCAAGCTGTTTTATTACCCGATCTCGCTATCAACTGAGTATAGTAGAAAAACTGTTTATTCATACAATTTCAAAAATACTTTGCATTAAATGTTAAATATATGTTTGTTGTGGGCTGTTTGCACAGGAGAGGAAACACACCAAAAATATTTTAAAAGAAAACCAAATAAACACTGTAAACTTTTGATTTTTATTCTATTTAAATCTCATTTCGACATTGAAGACCTAGATTTGAAATGCCACGACAGAATAGGCCAATATAGATTTTAAGATGAAACTTTTAAATCTTTGCTGGCTTAGCGTTTGTTTTTTTATCGATCTCATTAAGTGTTGTGATGTGCCTAAATCAGGCTTCAACCGAGTGCAGATTTAACTCCCTCAGATCCTGAAAATACTGCTGACATAAGCAAAGACGTTGATGTGAATGTACATTACAATAATCATTTTCCGAAATGCTTTGGTCCCCACAATAAAGTATAAGGAAAATTGATATCAAAAGAATTTTTAGAAAGCAATCTCAATGTAAAATATCTGATCATGCATTATGCATAAAGCAACTCAACCCCTAAAATTACATGTCTCACAAAAAGTAATCATTTATAAATATATAAATTATAGATATATTACGCAGTTTCTCAAACTGTTAAGTATTTAATTAAAAACCGGTACAAACAAATCTTTTGACTATAAATCTCTTATAAATCAGACCGAAATTAAAAGTATTGATAAACTAAAAATTCATTAATTTACTATGGTACTTTTGATAGATCTGTAAATTTGATTCAGTGCATCGTTAGCTACCACTAGTCTATGTGCAAATTTTCAGCTCAATAGGATCATGGCAATGGGGTCAATTTCGGACTTTTGTTTTTTCACCCACCCGACCGACCACGACAATACGGTGAAGTCAATAAAAGTGATTTAAAAAACATTAGACTTCTGAGTGTCTCGAAACTAACAACAAAATAAATCAGGGAGCTCAGGAAACTAATGCAATAAACAATATCAGTAAGTTTGTTGCAAACTTGAAAGTCGGGATCGACTGAAACGTAAAACATTCATGAAGGGCAATGTAGAAAACGTAAACCTCCTTCTTTTAATGGTTAGTATAACGATTATTTTACATCATAGTAATAATAGTAAACGTATACAGATTCAACACAATATATTGTAACTTAAAGAATATTTTCGTTTTTTAATGGATATTTTTACCGACATGCGCTACCTAAAAATTCTTACTTTTTAAAATAAATTTTTCTTTTGAATATTTACTGATATAAATTATTTATTACTTTATGACGAAGACTTGACAGATGTAGATTATCACATTTTAAAGTTTAAAAATAACTAATATAATTATTTTCCAACAACTAGACGTTTTTTAAAGCAAACGCGCGCACGCACGCACGCACACACACACACACACACACACACACACACACACACACACACACACACACACACACACAATATATATATAAACAGCACAAAAGGTTTGTCGCCTTTTTTAAATTTGATCGAAATATTTCATCTTTAGTGGCGTTGCTGGGAAACTTTAGGTGTTTGTGGGCCCGGAGGGCTTAACCTCTTTGGGGTCTCACCAGGGCCATGGGATAAATAAGGGAATTTATTCAGGGGTTCCAAAGGAAGGGGGCCCTCTAGCCACGTTTGATTTTGTGTAATGTTGATGATGTACAAGTAGATATATTATCGAAAAATTATCAAGTGAAATGTTAAAAAAAGAGCTTACAACGGAAATTGACGGAAAAGCTTTTCTGCACAATGAAGGTTTTACTCAAGGTGAACCTCGGAATTTTATGTTTTATGTCAGAGTTTTCTAAAAATAAGATAATCATATAATTTAGTCATCTAAAACATCTCATATGTCTTCCAATAACTCTCTCAACAATTTGAGTAGATGTAAATATTGGAATTTTTTCATCACTTTTACAACTAGCTACTCTGTAAATGTCATAAATATTTTTGTAGTTATTCAAACCTTTAAAAATTAGTTAAGCATTGTGTTTGATTGATTAAATAACTGTAAAATTGTCATTATTTGCAGAACAGATCAAAGGACAACATAAAAAATAAATCGAAACAAGTCTGGTTCTCAAAAGTGACTGGCAAATATACTCAGGTTGAAACGGGAAAAAAAGATGGGAAATCCAAAGATGTAATTGCCCAACTTTTTAACCACATCGAGGCTACTAAACTTATATCTCTGCTAAATCTGAAGATTTTTCCCTTCCATCAACATTCCATCAGTAATTGCGGATACTGATTTTAATACTCAGTATGTTAGTGTATAAATACAGAACCCTACCTTACCATACTGATTTTACGCCATTTAGATAACCCTAATAGTTATGATGGGGCGCGGTGGTCTATCGCATCCTGGACAGTCGAATCGAGGCAATAGAGAGTCACGGGCTCTAGGATCAGTGCTGGAAGGGGTCCCCGGGGCATTGTGCTAGCCAAACAATCTTTTGCTCGTTATAGGTTGCTTAATAAATCTTGTGAACGATAATTCACTTGCCCCATAGGCCGTGAAGATCTGAAAATGGGTTATTATTAATTAGTTATAGTTTGGCTAGAACGTATTTTAAAAAATTACCCAGAACTTACTCCTAATCATTGATATAATTTTACCGTTTTAAGTAAGCCGTTGAATAGGTCTATCACATTAATGTATTAATTCAATCCCGGCATAAACTTTCGCTTCTTTCCTACGTCCTGTAAAACTTTTATTTGCGAGAAGGTTTAACTTTACAAGCATATTATTGATATTCATAAATGCATTGTTGCTGTCGGATAAGCTACATTTCGGTCATTTTTTATACACATTTCAAGGTTTTTAGCCTATGGTTACTTTGGAAAAGGCTTCAGGCAAGATTTGAAGCCCAAAAGGGCCCACACCTACCCAGTTATCAGAGACCTAAACATTTAAAGCGGCGGCTCGGGTCCCACAGATACATGGTGGAGGCGAAATATTTAATGTAAACAATTTGGAGCTCAAGTGGGGGCCTGGAGTAGCTTTTGAATTTCGTCTCCCCTCCCCCTCCATAGCTATACCACTGTTAATTCTTTAAGTCATGTCTTTCAAAGAACCAGTGGAACTATTCCTTTACTGAAAAGCCTTTTAATTGAAATTCTTGGAGTCATTTTTCATAAAAGTTTCATGATATCATAAAATGCTGAAAAATTGTGTTTCATGTTTTAAAAAGTAGACAAATTTTTGTTTTTCTAATATTGAATTAATACATTTAAAAATAATGCCGTTGAATAGAGTCTTTGGGTGTCAATACTTAAAGGCGATTAGCTGAGTGTTGATGTGCGCCCAAAATACGAGCTTTTCACACAGGCTTCAGGGTCTAACTTAACCTTCTTTATTACCATACAGAAAAAATATCAGACGATAAAAACATCTTTAACACCAGACATCTTCTTCCTGCACTCAATATTTCGTGCGCCACAAGTCAATGACTCTTGAACCGAGTAACCCCTTCGTTTTAAAAGAGATTTTGTTTCATTGTTTTCCCGCTCATCAGCTTTCGAGCACATTGTAACATTTTAAATTACCGCCATCGACGAATTATTATTTTTAGTAACTCTTTTTAGGAACTTTTATTTTTTTTTTTGGTGAAAAATTGTTAAAAGAAAAACAAAAATCAATAAAATGAACACAAAAATACAAATTGAGATAATATGCTTTTAATGTGAATGGATTTGTATCCCCCCTCTCCAAGCCGACACCAAAGAATGTGATTAAAATTGTTCGATGTTTTGACGGTCCTTGTGTCGAGGTGTGCTCTCAAATTACAATATACGCTAATTGATTGTTTACTTTTTATTTTCTTTATATTTTATATTATATTTTCAATTATCATGTTTCCATTTCTTTTTACTTTATTTATACAAGTGTAGTTTTTATATTATTGGCGTTGAGGTGTGTTTACTTTATTTATACAAGTGTAGTTTTTATATATAAGTAGCGTTAAGGTGTGTTTACTTTATTTATATAAGTGTAGTTTTTATATTACTGGCGTTGAGATGTGTTTACTTTAGTTATAAAAGTGTAGTTTTTATATTATTGGCGTTGAGGTGTGTTTACTTTATTTATACAAGTGTAGTTTTTATATATAAGTAACGTTGAGGTGTGTTTATTTATACAAGCGTAGTTTTTATATTACTAGCGTTGAGGTGTGTTTACTTTAGTTATACAAGTGTAGTTTTTATATATAAGTAACGTTGAGGTGTGTTTACTTTATTTATATAAGTGTAGTTTTTATAAGCCTTGAGGTGTGTTTATTTATATAAGTGTAGTTTTTATATATAAGTAGCGTTAAGGTGTGTTTACTTTATTTATATAAGTGTAGTTTTTATATTAATGGCGTTGAGGTGTGTTTACTTTATTTATATAAGTGTAGTTTTTATATATAAGTAGCTTTGAGGTGTGTTTACTTTATTTATATAAGTGTAGTTTTTATAGACTACATACTGGTCAGAAGACGATTTAAATCATGCATTAAAGCAGCTAATACTAGAAGCTTCCCTGGAGCGGATATCGGCAGCGACCATAATCTGGTGCTGATGACTTTCCATCTACACCTGAAAAGGATAGCAAAACAAAGCTATTCACGATTACGCTTCGACCTTGAAAAACTGAAAGATCCAGAAATCGCAGAGGCGTCCAGGGCAAAAATTGGAGGGAAATTTGCTCCACTGACCACACTATGTGAGTCGGAAACGGATATGGACATAGATCTAATCACTGATACCTTCAATACCACAATAATTGAGACAGCAAAAGATATACTTGGCAAGAAACATGCAATAAAAAAACCATGGGTCTCCACTTATATCCTAGAGCTATGCGATGAGAG
>MUZC01000919.1:52585-66523 GCA_002072015.1 Radix auricularia
CCAGCGCAGTACTCTACAACAGCAAGCTGGGAGATTGGTTCAAGACCACTGTTGGTGTCAGACAAGGGTGTTTACTCTCCCCCATCCTCTTCAACCTCTTCCTAGAAAGAATTATGACTGATGTGCTCGAAAACCATGTCGGAACGGTCAGCATCGGAGGAAGGATTATAACTAACTTACGCTTCGCCGATGACATAGACGGCCTAGCTGGCAGCGAGGACGAACTAAAAGAATTCCTTGCAAAGCTAGAGAAGACGTCAAAGGCCTATGGCATGGAAATCAATGCAGAGAAGACCAAGGTCATGGCAAATAAGAATTTCACAAGTGAAATACGGATAAACGGGCATAAACTCTAGGAGGTCCCTACCTTTAAATATCTAGGGGCTATAATATCCGATAAAGGCTCAAAACCAGAAATTCTTGCCAGAACGGCCCAAACAACTGCAGCATTAAGCAAACTGAAAAACATCTGGCAAAGCAAGAAGCTCTCCCTGAGATCAAAGATTCGACTAATGCGCTCTCTGGCGATGTCAGTCTTCCTTTATGGTTGTGAGGCTTGGACGCTCACCGCAGACCTCCAAAAAAGAATTAATGCGCTTGAGATGAGATGTTTTCGAAAGGTATTAAACATCTCCTACACGGCGCACATCACGAACGAAGTGGTCCGCGACAAAATAAGTGCTGTCATTGGCCCTTACGAGGACCTTCTCACCTCAATCAAAAAGAGGAAATTACGATGGTACGGAAACGTGACAAGATCTGGAGGTCTCTCAAAGACGATATTGCAAGGCACAGTCCAGGGAAGAAGGAAAAGAGGCAGGCCAAGGAAGAGTTGGGAGGATAATATCAAAGAGTGGACCGGCCTTTCATTTAGCGATTCCCAGAAGGCAGCTTAGAACCGTGACACTTGGCATGAGATAGTGCGCAGCTCAAAATGGTGCCCCAACGACCCAGCGTCGGGTTAAGGGACAGTGCAGTTCAGTCAGTAGTTTTATATATAAGTACCGTTAAGGTGTGTTTACTTTATTTATATAAGTGTAGTTTTTATAAGCGTTTAGGTGTGTTTATTTATATAAGTGTAATTTTTATATTAATGGCGTTGAGGTGTGTTTACTTTATTTATATAAGTGTAGTTTTTATATATAAGTAGCGTTGAGGTATGTTTAATTCCCCTGCTACTCCAACTATTGACGTATTTTTTAAACATCTTTCATATCTTTTGTCGAAATGTAAAGTGTAATGTTGATATAAAGTTTCCTTATCAACATACACTTAATAAAAGAACAAGATAAGCGGATCGGCTTAAGTTTTCTTCATCAATCAACCACCAGTGCGTGTCAATTTAAAACAAAGTAGAATCAACTTCTCAATTTATTTCAAACGCAATATTTCCATGATGTTATCAGCAGACTTCCTGTTGACTTCAAATGTCTAAAATTGAAATATATTAATATAGGCGGAAGTGATAATGTTTTTTGAACCTTTATATTTTTTTTAAGTTCTCGGAATATTGTTCTAGAGGTCATTTTTAAAATCGACTTTTTCGGATGTAATTTTAAAAAGAGTGAGCAAAATAACTTAACAACAAATGCAACTCAAAACCATAGCATAGATCTATACATTTTTGCAAGACATAGTCTAAGACGCAAAAAATTAAAAATAATTAAAGCAAACCACCGATGATTTAAGCATTTACAATTCTACAGTCTCGGCAGCCACTGTATAAACACCCCCCCCCCACACACACACACACATGTACCTGCATTATTAGATCAAGCAAACCATTTGGTCTCTCTACATGACTACCGACTCGGACAATTATTTGTGCTCTCCTAAGTTTTTATATAATACTATCAGATCCTGTCGTGCATTGCAACGATCTCAGTAAAGATGGCTATTTAAGAATCCAATGAGTGATATTTTTCAAAATCAATTATGCCCGAAACCTACACGGAAGTAAGAAAAAAGTCCAAGTCTCCTAGCAAATAGATAAATAGATTCATAATTTAAAAGCTTAGAAAAGGAGAGAAGAAAACCATATTAAGGGGCCGGTCTCTAAAATGAGTGATACATTTTTTATTGCCATTATACGCAAACTTTGTTTCTAAATATCGTGTAAAATTGATTGGGGAATTATATTATTAACGTGCATTACAAAAACATTTGGGTACGCCTGCCCCGAGGGAATGGAGATTAAGAGTTCAGTTCCCTATAAACAGACATTCGGGGCCCCCGGCCCAGAAGTAAATTACGTTAAAAGTTTAGTGCGCTATAGCATTTTAATATGGGCTACCAAGATTGTGTTAACAAATTTTGGTTAAGATCAATTCTTTTGCAAAAAACCTAACGCATAAACTTAATTTAAGAAAAAAATGACATGATGGGGCCAATTCAGTGCCAGATGTAAAGTTGAAAACACCTGTTCATTTCAATTTACACGATATTGGATATATTTTGTCATTATTCGTCAAGATCTTTAATTAAAAATAGAATGGACAAAATCTCTTAAACATTAACCACCCGCACCCCCCTTCAAAAAAAGACAATTGGCTACCCCGAAGGAATGGTCAGTAAAAATTCAGGACCATATAGTATTTTAATATTGGCTATCAAGTTTTTGTATACAAAATTTGGTTAAGATCCATCAATTTACCAAGTAGCTAGCGCTCAAACTATTTTTATATAGCTAATATAAGCAAAAAAGGACATTATGGGCCACCAGAACACCATGTGTGATTAATTGACGAAGAAAGTTACCTGTTACCTTCCTGGGAGTGTACGCAACAGTCTCCAAAAGTTTCATTACGATCGAATACATGGTTTACTCAGCTATAAAGGACATGCACACACACACACATTTATATATACATATTTAATGATATAGGGGAAAAGCACATTTATGGGCCCTCGGCAACATTCGGTGCAAGATGTCAATTCTAAAAATCTGTTTCGTTTTATTCAGTTTGACATGATGGATATATTTCCCGAGATCGTTAAAAAGTGAATGGGAAAAATATGTTAAACTATTACTAAAAAGACATTTGAGCCCCTGGCCCCGAAAAAAAATTGACATTGGAAGTTCATTGCCTTTAAGTAAATTAATATGGGCTACGAAATATTTGTTATACAAAGTTTGTTTAAGATCCACTCATTTACTCAGTAGCTAATGCATAAACTAATTTTTATACTGCTCATATTAGGAAAAAACGTTATTAAGGGCCCCTGGGTAAGATGTCAATTTCAAATCTTCTGTTCATTTTAATATGGATAACAAAGTATAAATTTATCATTATTTGTCAAAACCTTTAATAATTAAATTGGGGAATAAAATCTTAAACGTTTACAAAAACAGGTATTTTGGGCCCCCAGTCCCAAAGGAGTTGCCATTAGGAGTTTAGTGCCCCATGGTATTTCAATATTGGATATCAAGTATTTATACTAGGGCTGTTATCGATTAAATTAAATTTAATCGTTAACTTTTGAAAAATTACCGATTAATTATTCGATAATTTTGTTAAAGCTAAAAATAAAGATTATGACGTCATTAAACTGAAAACTTCAAGGGAAGTAATAAAAACACGCAAATGATTTTGTTTAAAGTTATTTTTAAAACACAGTTAAATAACGTATTAAAGTTTAGGCACTTGGATAAAAACTTCAAATTAATTTTAAAATACAAAAGTAATATAGCTATATAGAAATTGTTTAATCATTAACAAAAATATAAAGATCATCATTTTATCCCAAGTGGTCCAAAATTTATGATTTTTTTCTAAGACATCATAATCACTTTTTTACTATGTTGTTTTACTTCACATTTTGTGCCCTTTTATTGCACTTTTTAAAATTCCGATAACTTAAATATTTAATTTAATTTTTTTTTTTAAAATATAATACTGTTAGGAGATATATGTAAATATAAGTAGTTCAATATATCAATGAATTTAATTTTTTTTGCTATTTAATTTTAAAAAATGGTTTTTTAAATAAATGTCCTTATAAAACAGGTTACTTTAAAGTTTACATATTCAACATTTCTTTTTAAATGGAGAAGTTTGTATTTTAAAAAAAAAAAACAAAAAAAAAACCAATGATTAATTATTAATTATTTATTAATAAATCGAAAAAGAATGTTTAAACATTTCTTGAATTTTAATCACTATTTTATCGATTAAAATAATTTTAATCGATAATGAAATTTACCGATTAATCGAGAAATTAATCGGTAATTTCCGCAGCCCTAATTTATACACAAAGTTTGGTTAAAATCTATCAATATAGCAAGTAGTTAGCGATTAAATTATTTTTATATAGCTCATATAAGCAAAAAATGACGTTATGGGTTCCGGTGCCCCTTTAGTGTAAAATTGAGGAAAAAAAAGTAGTCAGTTACCATTCCGGAAGGGTTCTCAACAGTCTCAAAAATTTTCATGACGATCGTGTGAATGGTTTAGTCAGCTATAAAGGACAAGCACACACACACACATACAGACATACTTTGATATATATATATATATATATATATATATATAGAGAGAGAGAGAGAGATATATATGTCGATAGATATAAGGGGAAAACACATTAAGGGGCCCCGGGCACATTCCGTGCAAGATTTCAATTTCAAAAACATGTTCATTTGAATTCATTTTCAACATGGATATTTTTCTCAAGATTGTTAACAATTGAATGGGAAAAAAATCTTAAACATTTACAAAAAAGAAATCTGGGGCCCCCTGCACCGAAGTAATTGACATTTGAAGTTCAGTACCCAGTAGTATTTTAATATGGGCGCCCCTAAGAAATTGACATTTGAAGCTCAGTGCCCTTAAGTATTTTAATATGGGCGCCCCGAAGAAATTGACATTTGAAGTTCAGTACCCTTAAGTATTTTAAAATGGGCTACCAAGATTTTGTAGACAAAGTTTTTTTAAAGATCCATTCATCTACTCAGTAGCTAACAGATTAAGGGCCCCCGACGCCCCTTTAGTGTTAAATGGAGAAAAAAAAGTAACCGGTTACCATTCTGGAGGGGTACTCAACAGTCTCAAAAATTTTCATGACGATCGGATAAATGGTTTAGTCAGCTATAAAAGACAAGCACACACACACACACACACACACACACACACACACACACACACACACATACAGACATACTTTGATGTATATATATAGATAGATGTATTGCAATGCCTTTTAAGTAGCTAACTCTTATGACATACACATTACATTTTTCAGAGGTTTGGTCCATATTCTTGGCCACTGAGTTTTTAATATAGAACAGTGGCTCAAATGCTCACACGGAAAGCAATGGAATCAATACCCTATAATTCTAACGCCACGAAGACAAGGCTCTCGAGGTGAGTTCTTTCATTTATAACGCCAAGAGGAATCTGATGACCCAAATAGCGGCTTTTTAGAGAGGGGGTGGGAACAGGCTCTGAACCGTTTCCCTTGTTAAATTTGAGGTTAATACCAAAACGATTTGCTGGTATTCCTGGAAAGTAAAAAAAAAACCCGAAACGATATCAGTATTTTGTCAATTTCTCGTCAACCTTATAATCTATCGGATTGAAACAAACGCCAAAAAATAGCTAATAATATTTTGAACAATGTTGGAGAAAATGTTTTGAAAAATCGCTTTTCGTTGGACTCCCGTAATTTAAGCAGCAGATTGTAAATAGCAATTGTTTTGCTTAGTTTCATAACTATTGATTTGAAATTAATTTTAATGTAACCTATGTAATGTAATTAGAATGATAGTTAATGGGGTTTCACGCTTTTGTGTATGCTAATGTTAGATTGTTGCGCATTATATTAACACATTCTTGGTGTGATGAGGCGCGAGGGGGTATGACGTCATTTTTGTTTACTTGAAATTACTTTTAATGTAGATCTAATCTAGAATAATTTCATTTGGATAAAAAATAGTCTAAATTCTTTGATTTAAAAAAAGCGTTTAAATACTCAATCGAGTTTTTATTTCTTGTTTAATAGAACATTATAAGATTAGAAGCTTGTTATAGACAAATAGCAACTATTTTTTTAGATAGGCCCTACACACTGAATCATTGCGACTGATCGATCATTGTTCTAAAAATCTCGGGATTTAAACCAAAGAACGAAGCTTGCCACGGCGTCATTCAAAGAGGCAGACATTCATCCCTTTAACGTCTTATCAAGTACAGGTAAAACTGTTTGAAGATAGAAAAATCTATTTAATTATTTCAAGTGAATAGCGCTCATCATTAAGTACAGGTAACGAACATCTCTTAAGATGTCTACTATTCGGTATTAGATATATCTTAAAAAACTGCATCTCCTTTCTTATATCGAGAAGGGTGTAGCTCAAGATTCCTTCTGCATGCACGAGAGACATTACCTGTGTAAAAGTACTTACATACTCTTCTCTGCGCGATAAGAAAGATCAGTCTTTTGGTGCGTTGAGGTTACAGGATAATTGACTGTTAAGCCATAATTTATTAGTCTTCCTCCCGTATAATTCTCTGCTATTTATGCCATTAGGCTGCCAAAACGAACGGTAAGAGAATGAGAAAACGTTTCTTCGACCCAACATTATCTCCAATACCCAGCTCTAATTAAACCAGAAAATATGCGTGATAAGTCTAGTTAAGGGCACTTATAAGCAAAGAGGCAATGACGTCATGGCGATGTTGAACTCTTCCCTAAAGAAAGGAAAACATGCTAAGGGCCCTCTCAATGCTCCCCATCTTGTCTCTCAACGGCTATTTTCAAAGAAGCATTTATCACCCCAGAAAAGCCACACATTTTGATTGGCAGAGAAAAACATGGAGACATTTTATCATCATGGACGTGCGAAGTTGAGGGAGGTAATCAAGGCATAAGTTGTTTTATTTGGAGGAAGCGCTCGAGTTTTATTATACATAACTTTGTTTCTCTTGGCTTTAATATACGATGTATAGGCAGTTGTTTGATTTGTTATAGTTTCATTTCGGCGTAATGGGATTTTCACTTCTCAGTGGTGTAATACTTTAATTTATACATAGCGTCTTCCCTTGTTTATACCAAACATTCAGTTCCTGGTGTAGGTGGTGGATGTGTGGGGGGTCTCACTGTTCCGGTAATATTGTTGGATTTGTGGTGGTTAAAATTAGGGCTATTCTTTGGGAAACATTTTTCTTTCTATAAACGCTTGGCGTTTACATGTAAATTGTCATCTTTGCGAATGATGCGGCACTAACAACACACACAGAAACCGGTTTGCAATAACTCTTGTCAAGCTTCTTCAACGCCTACAAAGAATTTGGTCTGCAAATCAGCTTGAGAAAGATAAAAACATCATTGCCCAAGACACAATTTCTCCTTCTACCCTCAATAACCACGATGAAACCTTGGAGGTTGTGGACAGCTTCACCTACTTTGGGTCCGAAGTCTCCAACAAAATGTCCATTGAGGACGACGTAAACAATAGAATTGGCAAGGGAGCTGACACAATGGCTAAACTAAATAAACGGGTCTGGCAAAACACCAAGCAACAGAGAAAACCAAACTGTGCTTCTATCGAGTCTGCGTCATCAGTACGCTGCTATAGCGAGAAATGGACCACTTATAGAAGCCATGAGCAGAAACATAACAGCTTCCACTTGAAGTACCTACTTCCCATCCTTGTCATTAAATTGCCGGACAAAGTTCCAAAAAGTGAGGTCCTGATGCGTTCCAAAACACAAAGCATGAGATGGCTAGGACATGTTAAAATAATTAGCCCTGGCCGAATCCCTAAGGACATCCTATATTGAGAACTGGCATCAGAAGAGAGGAAGACAAGCCACCCACGTATGCGATTTTAGATGTCTGCCAAAGGAACACAAAACATCCAGAATACGCACAAGCGACTGGGAGTGTAATGCAGAAGACCGATTTACGTGGAAAACAGTTGTAAAAAAAGATGTCATAGTAACCGATGTGCAATAGATGGAGGAGGCTACAGACAGAAGAGCTAAGAGAAAGGCAAAAACATTGGAAAGAACAGAACTCGTGTGCCAAAGCTGTGTTAAAGACTGTCATTAAAGGATAGGACTGCACAGCCACACGAGGAAATGCAACCCAGACCAACGGTCATGCATCATCATCTTCCGAGACGGAAGTAGGCCGATGTAAATGTGTCTGCAACATCTGATCCGCTTTTTTCACGGTAACACAGTCGGGCCTCAATAGTGCTACCTCCATCCAGGACAAAAGTTTGATTGCTACTTAGTCTCCATCTGAACAAGAAACAAGATCCATTCATTCTCGAAGTGCGTGTTTGACGTACATTAAACTCGTGTAATCTAACCGCGTACACATGACGACTAAGAATCGATGCAGCTTGTGGCTCACAAGCTACAATAAGAAGATATGGGTGAATGATGAAGTTCACTTAATAAATTTCTGATAATTTTACATGCCATGACAGGAATTTTGGGTTTATATTTAATTTCAGAATTAGTTTCAGAAAACATAATTCAGCTCTAGTGTCTATTAGACCCACACAGAATGTACCGGGGGCCTTGTATTATTTACATCGAATTTGGTTCAGCTCGTATATGCTATGTTTATCTGAATTAAAAAGTTGCTATTACTTCAACTAGAGATGGCATTTCTCGTAATTGAAATTTCACTTCTCAACCAATGAGAGATGGCTTACTTCACAACAAAATACCTGCTGGTTCATCAATGAGGCGAAGACTTATCTCACAATCCCTAAAAAGGGGGTAAAAAACGTTTAAAAACTGTCGTTTTTTTGTTGTTGTTGTTTTTGTTGAAATTCTTGAAGTCATCGAAGACAACACGCGTCTGATTTTCGCATCTCTTTAAATTAAGCGAACAAATAAAATGTGATGTGGATGACACCAAATCAATAGCTCAACTCTGAATGTTCTGGTGAAAATGAAAAGAAAGCGTTTAAAATAAATTTTTAATTTTTAAATTATTATTTATTTTTGTTGTTGAAATAAGCACCAATATGAAAGCGCCTTACCGTCCAGAATCCATTAAAGATAAAATAACACAGTAATGACATCAATCTTTCACTTCAGATACCCCCACTCACACACCATTTCTTTTTCTTTTCCAATGAGGTCAAAACACCAATTACTATTTCAGCCCAGCTCAAAAATTTGCTCCAATGACGTCAAAGAAGACGTCTTCAACTTAAAATCACGTCTTTGACGCCCCGTGGCCAGCGCTACCGGTTAGTCCAGTTTAAGAAGACCTTCTGAGCGTCTCTTGTGCGAGGTCAACACGGAGCCGAGCCCGACATTTTTGAAAGATACATTCATCTTTGTAGAATTGATTTGCAGCGTGGAGAATTAAGAATGGTTCCTCTCTTTTAAAACGTATATCTTGTGGAGAGGGAATAATTGGTCAAATAGACCCACCTCTATGTTCATGTGTTTTATGTCTTAACTTATAATTCGAAATCTAATGTAACGATTTTAATTTTTTTCTTATGTAGGCCTCTAGAAATAGATTTTATTCTGGCTCAAAAATATATCGTTAAATATGTCTTAAAGTTTTCAATAAGGTTAATATTTGTAATGTTCCTTATTAAATCGAAAAGCTTTCAGCAAATCTTTCTGTTTGCTTATCCCAGTCAACTAAGCGTTCTTATAATGAACTACTGATTTCTCTTGCAAGGACAAAATGTTTATAATGTAGGTTTGTGTTCACATTTTAAGTAACGTTCTCTGCGCTTTTTAACTTTAAATGTCGACCATATTCTTTTTTTTAATGATATAATTTCATTTAAAATTAAATCTGTGCTCGGTCAGTGTTTTCTTTAAAAAGAGCCTAGACTTAAGTTCTCATACGACCAATCAGTACACCATCATACACTCTAAGCTTACATCAGTACTAGTACCAGTGGGTATTGTGGGTATTGAAACTCGAATGCTACCTTAGTTTAGAACACGTATAGACAAGTATTTATAGCCCCCAAGAAACAAGAGCGTTATTGTAATTGGGCACATTATCACGTTGCACGATGCTCACACTGTAGATTCTACAGCTGAAAGTAAACATGTAAACAACACAATTTTCTGCTGCTTTTATTCTGATTTAGTGCGCTGGTAATAAAGACCACCACCAGACTACATACTCGTAGTTGAAAGACAGGCGTTCACTGTAAATGTCTGTAGCGAAAACGGCAGGGAAAGTGTCATTAATGCATGTCTAAAGGTCTAATTAAATGTCGTGTTTTTAAGACATTAATTATCGTCCTAACCTCTCCGGTGTTTTTATTGTTACATGAACAAAGCCGGTGTTTGAAGGTTGTTTAAATCTGACGTCACTGCTGTGGGTCAAGTTTTATGTTCTCATCAGCGTGTTAACGACGCCAGTAAAATGGAACACGGTTCCTCAATTAACAGGTCACTTGGCTACGCGTGCAGCTAGCAGTACATGTGACACGTGATCATTACTTTACACAAAAGTCAGGTTTAGACATTTCAATCTTCAACTTTAACGATTAGAAATAATAATCATATAAATTCGTTATAAGCAGAGTTAAGACGCATGTTTGTGCTAAAGTTTATTCAAAATCTCACCAAAAAGTTAAGCCAAGAGATATACAAACAGCACATACAATTTGATGATTTTATTACCCTAGAAGTTAGTTGTTCATAAGAGACATACGATTCTAAGAGATAAAAAAGTATTTTTTTTTTGGAAACAGCACCTGGCTAAAAACTTCTGGTCAGTTCTTGAAGGTTAAATCACCCCTTCAGTCCAACACGCTTCCTTATCCATCCAGCCCTGACCCATATTTTCACGTCACAGCGAAGCTGTTTATTTAGGCTTAATGAGGAAAGGGAATTCATCGCTTAAAACCAAGCCACCCTCCAAGGTCTAGTAATTTCATAAACTTTTTTGTCTCTCTATAAAGTATGTATTTATTATTATGAATAATAACTAAAAGCCTAAAAAAAATGTTAATGCCGAGAGGCTCGCATTTTTGCTTGACTAAATGACAAAGTTTTCAGCAATCATTATATTACCAATGACCTAACATGATTATCGTACCCCGATTAACATCCCGCTTGTCTACTCAGGTCAATGCACGAAATAACATGAATCTATTGACACATTTTAACACCACGAATCTACAAACACATTAAGGCACTAATAAGAATATCAACACATTCTACTACCACAAATCTATCAACACATTCAACACAAATCTATCAACACTTTCTACAACCACAAATCTATCAACACATTCTACTACCACAAATCTATCAACACATTCAACACAAATCTATCAACACATTCTATTACCACAAATCTATCAACACATTCTATTACCACAAATCTATCAACACATTCTATTAACACAAATCTATCAACACATTCTATTACCACAAATCTATCAACACTTTCTACTACCACAAATCTATCAACACATTCTATTACCACAAATCTATCAACACATTCTATTAACACAAATCTATCAACACATTCTATTACCACAAATCTATCAACACTTTCTATTACCACAAATCTATCAAGACATTCTATCACCACTAATCTATCAACACATTCTATTACCACAAAGCTATCACTTTGGTAATTTTGGAAACTGAAATTCGAGAACCAAAGTTTCTCTTGATCTCAATTTTTATAACACTCATTTCTTGAAGAAAAAAATCATGCTTCATTCGAACTCTAAATTTTAAGAATCATTTTCTCAACATTAATATCTTATATGTTAATTACACTTTTTCAATACAGAAAGAGCTACATTTATTTATCTATGATAAATGTCAACTCTTGAATTTTTATTTGAGTTTTCATAGTTTAAAAAATTTTGGTTTTCCTTGTGCCATCTGGCAACTCATTCCTCGCCCAAATTTCAGACGTGAAGAACGAGTATTTTATGTGTTTGTTCTTATCACTATATCTATCTGAAGCTTGTATTAGATCTTTATGTTTCCATTAGATAACAAGAGTGTGAAATATGGTAAAATACTTAGCCTTAATAAAAATAATAAGGCTCTACCCAACATAGTTGAGAATAGTTGAGCCATCGATCGTCTAGCCTGTGGGACAGCGCCTGGCAAAGCTGGAATTCCGCCGGAAGCTCTCAAATGTGGAAAGGAAGTACTTTTACGGCCTTTGTACGACCTCCTCACTCTGTGCTGGTAACAGGGACAGATACAACAGGAGTTAAAAGATGCCAAAATCGTTAGACAAGAGCGGCTGCAATAACTATCGTGGAATCTTATTTCTCACTATAGATAGAAAGGCCTTTGCCCTAGTTGCATTAACTCGCCTGCAGACCATAGCATCGCGTGTACTCCCAGAATCGCAGTTTTGTTTGCGAGCCGGAAGATCAACTATAGACATTATCTTCTTGCTGCGCGAACTGCAGGAGACATGCAGGAGCAACATATGCCTCTATACATCGCGTTCGTCGACCTAACTAAAGCTTTCGATCTTGTCAGAAGAAGCGGCCTTTTCCAGATATTAGTAAAAATAGGCTGCCCTATACAACTGCTTAACATTATCAGTTAATTCCACGATAGCATACAGGACATAGTATGTTATAACAGTGCCACATCTGAAGCTTTCCTAGTGAGTAGTGGAGTAAAGCAAGGCTGCGTGTAGGCAACTATTCTATTTGCAATATTCTTTTCCATCTTACTACAGTATGCCTTCAAGAACAACAGCGAGAGGATATACATGCACACCAGAGCTGATCGGAAATCAGTAGGACATAACCCAAACAAATCCCTTCTAAATTCGCTTACCAAATTAATGAAAGTTTTATTGACTTAAAAACTCAGCTAATGTGCAGACATCTTGACATTATAACGTCTTTGTAATTTTGAAATTAAGAAATTAATGCTTTAGATTGAATGCCTATTAAAATTTTTGTTTTACTATTTCTATGTAGCACTGTGAGTCCAGCTGTGTGCTGGGGTACTACAAAATATACCGTAAGTTATCCAATTATTACCATTTATACATATTATTTTTTTTTTGTCACTTTGATTAGAATGTAGATTGTTATTATTTTTATTTTAAAAAATCAACAAAATTCATAACGACCGGCAGATTTATATTTTTTGTCGATTGACGCATTCTGAAATGTTTGCGTGTTTCATTTGATCACAACATGAAAAGCAAAAGCAAATTCAAACCCAAAATCATATTTAAAAATATGCTAGATCCCATTCAGTTTATTTGTTTCTAAAAACGCCAAAAAAACTTCAGCAAACATTTTCGTGATCAAACTCCCCCTTCCCCCCCTCCATCTCATCAACTCATCTTATATTACCCCCCCCCTCACAGTTGACAGGACCGCTTACGGTCATCATCACAACTCCTTGCCCATCACGACTCTATCCTTTTATTGGGGGAAAGAAAACTTGGGCCCCATTATCACGTAGCATGATGAGGAACGATGAAGTTACAAGAAACGTGCGTGTGATCTAAGCCAGGGATCCTCAAAATTTGATTTTTTCCCTCGGACTGTTGAAAAATAAAAGACTTAAATATCAGAAAATCAAATTAAAAATAAGGACGGAGCAATTTTAAGAGTTTGGTGGTGAAAGCTTTCCATAAATTTAGTTCGTGTTTGCGGTTAAATTTTGGATATTGTGTGTCCGTGTGTCACTTGGCAAGGTTTGAGAGAATATTCTTTATTTACAGATTGACACAAAAAATGAGACCAATATTAAGAGGCACTTTACATGTTACATTACTATCTTTCCATTAGCTGTGGTGTGGTGGTTAGGTCATGCTGACACACATACATACACACACATACATACACATATTCACGAACATGCACGCACTTGCATGTACCTCCATGCACACATGCAAGCATACATACATCACACAAAGCCACCACATATATAAAACACATAAGCTATAGTCTACAGTTCTAATGTAAATTTTGAAAAAGTACAAACAAAA
>MUZC01000919.1:66535-84035 GCA_002072015.1 Radix auricularia
AAAAAAAAAAAAAAAAAAAAAAAAAAAAAAAAAAAAAAAAAAAAAAAACGTGCTTTTCTATTTCCTGTCAAAGATTTCGTAATCTTTCTTATTTGGTACAATACACATTTATAATTTTTTATTATTATTTTACCAGAAGAAATTCATCTCAAGAATATATCTCTCATCATATTTCCTTGTTCGAAGATCACGCATCAATGAATGCTCCCTAACAACAATATTATTGGCCAGAAACATTCAACAAGGAATATTTCGTGCGTGTTGTATTGCGGACGATGCATTTCGGAATAAGGAAAAGTTCAGTTGTTCTCAATAAAATAATGATGTTAGGATTTTCCCAAGATTAGAATAAACATTAAAGAAAAGAAGATCACCAGCGCTCATTTCTAAAATAATTGTCTTTGCTACAAGAGAGAACAGGGAAAAAACTACGGAGGCAGACCCACACACTAATACTGTATGTTCCAACAGTTTAATATCTAGCAATGTGTGGGAAGTCTCGTCCGTCACTTTTATTACCGTCATCCATCTTCCTTCATTCTACAAAAAGTTTGTCCAATTTTCTATCTTGCGTTGTTTCCAGAAACAGTCTTGAATGGGGAAACAAAATCTACAAGGGACTTTAATTCAAGAGCAGTAACTCTTGCATTCCCTTTATGTCCAAGTTGACGTGTGCCTGATACCAATGACGGACGGGCACATTGACCCAACTCATCCTCTTAGCTTTACTGTGTGCTTAATTTTCCGTACTGTTCAGGGCGTAGCAAGAATGACCATATCTTTGACCCTCTGAATGGTCAGACCTTTTGTATGGTAAAAATATGACTTTCTGTATGGTGCCACTATGTACATCTGTGTGGTTAGACCATGACCTTATGCAGCGGCGTAGTGATAAGGAGCAAAAGCTCCGGGAGGCACGTTTTGAAGGCGGCAATCTCCTTTTTGGATATTGCGTCTTAGAATTAAAATGTTAAAAGAAAGTTGAACATTTTATCTAAATAAAATAACCAAAATAAAAAAGTAAAAAAAAATAAAGGAACTGTCCTAATATGTGCGAACTATATATAGAATAAAAAAATGTTCATGCTAATTCTACGAAATGAAAAACAAAGAGGCTTGAGTAATATCAGAAAATAACACTCATCTAATAGCAACTTAAATAATTGTTCAAAATGAACCACATCTCTTTTTTAAGAGCGAAATTTACTGAATTACTGTACCCTATTAGTTTCAATTATGAGTCAATCGAATTGTTGAAGCAGCACTTGGCTGGGGGCCACCAGTTTCTCGTTGGTAATTAGCCTAAAAAATTAAAGAACGTTTACATACAGATTATTGCAATAAGATAAAGGCCAAAGTAAAATAACAGAAATAAAGAAGCCGTGTTACAATGCGTGAACTTTTCTAATGATAAAACTTCAAACTCCTTACGCAGGGGTGTCCAAATTCCGGCCCGCGTATCAATGTTAACTGGAAGTGGCCTAATCTTCAATAAATAATTGATGGGCGTACTATTTATGTAACGAATTTATATTTATTTCTAAAATTCGATTTTTTTTACTGTTTATACCTCTCAGAATGGCGAAAATCGAACCCATTTTATTGTTTACTTATTAATAGACTGTTAGTCATAAAGACCACACAAAAAAAAACACAATTAGTTGCCTCTGTTTGTTCTGCTGTTAATGACGTTAATTTACAAAGAAAACTATCTCTTTATTTATTACCGATGGTGCCCCTGTCATGACTGGTAAGCACAGGTGACGAGCAAAACTTGTCTGCTACAAAGTCAGCGAAGAGGGTGGGAAATATTTTAAACATCACTGTATCATTCAAAACCAAGTCATTTGTGCCAAACACCTTAGATGTGATTATGTCCTTGGGGCAGTAAAAAAAACAACTATAAACTCTATTCACTCTAAAGTCCTGTTTCACCGCCAGTTTCAGCAGTTTTTTCATAAAATCCACGGAGAAAACGAAGATGGTGTGTATCAAAATGATATAAGATTACTCAGTCGGAGCATAACACTTGAGCGCTTCTACATAATTAAAAGGAAATTTGGGTATTTTTATTGAAAATAAAGAACAAATAATTCCAGAACCATCTGATACTTCTTGGCTGGCAGATTTTGTATATTTAATTGTTGTGCCAAAACAACCAAGTTTTTTTTTTAAAAATCTTCCAGGGCATAATGCGGTTGTTAAGCAATTATATTCACATATCAAGGCCTTTGTTGAAAAGCTGCAACTTTTTTCAAAGGCAACTATAGCAAATTAAATGCAGCCTAATACCATACATTTCCCCTCACTATAGGAAATCATGACATGTTTGACAGAAAGGAGCTTCAATGAGAAAATGCAGAGGTTGTTGAAGATGTCAAATCCTTACCTTATGAATTTCAGACGCTTTTAGGAATTTGCAACTATTCAAAAGAAAATCATACATTTTTCTTCACCTTTCTCTGTTGACATAGATAATAAGCTACAACTCATTGAGTTGCAGAGAGATGCTGAAAAAGCAACAGACCACAACATACTACTCTCATTGACTTGGCTTGTTTGGCTCGACATTCTTGTGTGAGCATTTTGAGTTATGAATTTTTTTCCAGAACCATGTGAAGACAAGAATAAGTGACTCTCACCCACATGATATATTAAACGTATACAAACGTGTGGCATTGAGCCTAACTTTTTCTATTGACTGCATTCAAAATTCTAGTTTCTCCCTTCAAATTAAAATTTTGCTATAAAAACTTCTCCAATGTATTTGCCATAAGTTTGCAATCACTGCCCCAAAGTATTTTCCTTTCACGTGTTTATACACCAAGTTTGATCAAGGTCCATCAATTACTTTTTTTTAAAAAATATGTTAAAATATACATGCATGTATGTTTTCCCTTTATGACTTACTACATCATTAATACGATCGGAAAAAACTCTTCCGAGAATTTGTAATAGACGATGAGTAAACCAGTAAAGGGTATGATTTTAAATGTTAGAAAAAGGTGGCGTAACGCTGTATCTTTAAAAATTTCCATTTACAGCATTTCAACAACTACCAGGGCCCTTACAACAAATATTAAATATTTATATAAATCCATTTTTAACGAACGAAGCACATTTAAAGTTACAGCTTAAACCGAATGTTAGGCCTTAGTTTTCGTTCATGGCTAAAATATGAGAGAAAAAAAAAGTAACTTTTTTTCCCCTTACCACTTGCAGTTTTGTTTAAATAGATGCATAGTTTTTATGAGTGTAAAGTTATTATATGCTAATGTTATTATATGTTATATGTAAGTGTTATTATATGGTAATGAAAATGAGTTTTGAACTGTTAACGGATTTTATTGACATGAGAAAGAAAAGTATAATTTTAAACTCCAATAGTTTAATACAACCTCTTGATTTTTCTTTTCACTAAAAATTAATACGTTTATTTTAGGGGGTTCCAATATGATCCAGATTTGACGGAAGGATCCGGATATCAATTGTGATTTGATTTGCTAACTAAAAAATTTTTGCTACTTTTTGGATTCGGCAAATACTTATCGCAGATCCGAATATTATCCAGTTATCAGTGTAGTAAGGAATTTTTGAAAGCTAATTAAATTAATAAGATTATAAACAAATATATTAAAGTTTTTTTTTTAAATAACCAGAAATAAGCGGTACGCGTTGGGATTTATAGTCAAAACTTTTTAACGAGTTATTTCTTATAACTATAATGAATAGTATTTTTTACATTGATAGTTCGTCGAGGTAGCTGTGGGAGGGAGATACAACATGCCACCGAAACGACTGCGGAACGTCCTTGGACGAACTTTGCTGCTCTTTAATATTTAACAAAAGGATCAAATTCACAAGCGTTGATCATAAAATCATGCAAATCCATGCAAAATATAGTAAAACAATAAATGTCAATACGAGAAAAATATTAACATTAAATCTTTAAAAGGTATAAATATCACTCGACGACATAAGTTACCTAGCAGCATATTAAATTTTAATAGTCTGAATAAAAGAACAGTTTTTATTATGGATCCTTAACAATGACTTCTTGTGCACCACACTACACACTCAGTACAGCACTTTTCGCATGGTACACAATTCACAGTTCATTGAACTTCGTTAAAGTTCGTTCCTTCAATTCATTGTTAAATGTTCATCATTGACGTCAACAGTGTCACAGACTGTCATTGTAGATAGAAGAAACTATCCATATGTTTGAAGGAAATATTTAAATAAATAGTAATAAATATTAAATAGAAAGTAGTAAAGCATACATCTTTATTTCTTACACTTAATTAAATCTAGATATATCTGAATCCGGAATCCGGATTCAGCAAATAGTAAAAAAACTCTCTCCGTCCGTCCCCTATTTTATTTATTGTCTTAGTCTTAGCTTTGATGTTACTGTGGGTAATTTATCTAAATAACGACAATAGGAGAAAACATTAGACATCGACGATCATTAAAGACTAAAGTAACGAGTATTATATTTCGCAGTCTTTATCACTCGTCATTACCATCAGATCATTATCACATGGGTTGACAAGGGAGATAATATGCTACCTTAATAACTAGCACCCTGTCAAGAAAACTAGAACCCACCAGATGTCAAGATTTGAGGTACACATACACAGTTTCAAAGATTTTATTTTTTGTCTGAAATAGATATGTTGAAATAAATCCCAAAGTATAAAACGACGCCCTTTTATTATATATGTCATTTTATGTCACCAACCGTATTTCCATATTGTTGAAGCCCTGAGGGTGGTCAGTCGGCACTCAAAGAGAAGTTTGGTTCATTGATGGCGGCTTGGGGATGAGTACAGAGGGCCAGAGTTTCAGAATGTGTCGTTCTCGCGCGAAATGTTATCGTGGAAAATCAAGGGGTGCGGGCGAGGTACTAAAACCGTCCTTTGATGTTGACAAACTGACCATATGTCTAGCTCTGGTGTTAACCTTGGGAGTCTGAGGGGTTGAGTGGAGTTGTGAACTCGGACTGTTACTGGGTAGATGAAAACACGGGCCACCTTGTCAGGATGGTGGGGGGTGGGAATAGATAAGGGGTGGTTCCAGATGATTGACAGTTGACTTTCGGACCATTGGAATTTTGGGTGCGGAGAAGACGAGTATTAGAGTGGACGCACTGATGAGAACACATAGACACTCGGTTAAGGAGACGTATAGGAACTGAGACTGAGATACGACACACTCAAGATAGTAGAGGGAGTCAGATAGGTAGGGACGGAGAAAGGGGGCACAGTTAGATTTAAGTGTATGTGAAACGTCTATTAGATGAAGCAATAAAGTAGCAATAATCGTTCATTCGGTCTTGGAGTTGGCGTTTGAGCAAGAAGTAACACACAGAGTGTGATTAGTGAAGAGGAATTGAGAGTGAAAGAAGAAGATATATTAGTCACAGAACACAATGGTTCACTACAATATATGCTACTAAACCTTTTTACTGATCACTTAGCTGCGTCAAAGCAAATATCTAAATGTTTATGCTTTTCGTATTTATAAAATATTAGCTGCAATATGAATGATAATAATATAACTAATTTCTCTTGAAATGCTATCCACTAGATATGATTTATAGTAGTAGATAAAACAGTCATTTTATGAATATAAATGCACTTGATATACAATACTTAAGGAGAGAGAATAAAAAATTGTCTTAAAGAAAAGTCAGCTTCGTTAACACTAAATTTAGTTCAAATAAATCTGCAATGAATCAATGATTATTCAGCCAATACTTAATAATCTGTATACTGTCCGATTTTATTTTAATCTGACCTATAATTCCAAAGTTGCCGTAAAGTTTAAATTTTACAAATTTCTACCTAACTGAAGTGGCGTACAAAAGGTCACATTTATTACGTTGTAGTATTTAGTGCGAGTCTATATTTTAGACTCTACATTTATTATTTGAATCTTACATTAAAAAAAACTTGTCTCTTTTAAATTTATGCAGAAATTGACTAATAGCCAATTAATAATCTATGTCGTTGCTCTGAATTTCAAAAACAGGAAGTTTACGTCATATACGGGCAGCTAACGTTTCGTTGTACGTAGACTATGTCTTTTATTCCCATAATTATTTATACTTTAGAAAATGGTTTTGGGTGCTTCAAATATTTAAAACAACGATAAACATCAACTTTACTGAGGGATTTCTTTTTAACCAAACGACTCCCCGTGTACCTGGACCTTGCCATGGCCTGGTAGGAGGTTAGCGTCGTGTCGGGTTGATGACAAGAAAAAAAGTCATTACCATTGACTTGTTGTCCAATGATATTAGCAAGACCATGTCAGTCAAGCACAATTTATATCTCGCCCCAAGGAAACGACGGATGTAGATGTAATGGATTCCTAAACATTTTTTTTAAAGGGACAATAGCTAAATCTTTTATAAACACTAGATCCCTAAAATAGATAAGTATTGACGGCTTTAATGAGAAAAATATTTGAAAGTATGAAAAAATTCATCATGTTTTATTATTGTTTTAGTTAAGATTATGAACAAGAAAAGTGACGTACCAAGTCAGACAACTCTGCTGGTTTGACCTTTGCAACTTTGAAAAAACAACAAAAAACAAAAAAAACAGAGAAACGAATGGTAATCCATTTCCCTTTTATAAGTTGTATTAAGAGATTGTCAGTTTTTACTTCAAGATTTTTAGCGCATTTTCGAGATGTCGAAATCGCTATTGCACCCGTTTTGTCCGTCCGTCCGTTTGTCATCACCCTTGATCACAGCATCCATAAGTCCTAGACCCATGATGTATATATGTTTTTTGTATGCCCTGACCTGCCATTTGTGCATCAACACTCAGTTACTCGATCCGTTTAAAAACCCCGTTAAAACTACCAACAAATATTTCGAATCGAGAGGTAACACTAGTTCAGGGAACGGCCGCCATTGCCGGAAGTCAAATGCATAATTCTTCAAGCATTGAAGAGTGGTGCGAAAGGGTGCAAAAGAATTAGTTTTTTTTTTAGTTGACGTCATTAGAATATGTGTAAAAGTTTAGAGAGTTTTACGTCATCATTTGTGGTGACTTGTAGTTGGATTAAAGAGAAAATATTTTTTTTTTAAATGTAAAGAAATGACTTTTAAATAAAAAAATGTCAGGTATATTCATTACACAAGAAAATTCATAAAAATATGTCTAAAATCTAAACACAATTACTGATAACTACATAATTCTGATATCTAACATAAGTACTGATACATAATACGAAAATGCGCTAACACGTCCTGAATTCCAATAGGTACCAGTAGCTAGGGTTCTATGTTGCATTTTTATATATAGATCGTGCATCATCATGCTACAATCATGACATGAGTTAAAATGTGTTAAAAAATAATAATATTTTAAATTTAGAAACAGAGCCAAAAGTAATCTTTGTTTTTTTTAACGTATGTTATCATAAAGCGTAGGGACTATTTGCAGACGCGTAGGAATTTATTTATTTCCAACTCAAATATTGCAACACGTTTTCTAAAGCAGTAAACATAGAAAAAATTCCCTATTTATAGCAAAATTAACTAAAAAATTTGTCCTATTTGATTATTTTATTGGTTACCGAATACACATACTTTAAGAATTAAAATAAAGCCTTCAGCGCGAGAGTACTGTGCGGCACAAACTGAATCGCAAGATGGCCGAACACAAACAGAAAGTGAAAGTGTCTTAGTACTCTAAGGAAACTCCGAAAATGCGAAGATTAATTGATTTTGGTAAGTACTAGCTTTTATTTTGCTGCAAAAGTTCTTTCATTCATTTTTGTTAGATAATGATAATATAATATAGGATACGGGTAATTTATATTGGATCAGTAGTCACATTTCATTTTAAAAAAACAACAAACTGGTAGTTATAAATTATAATTGAAGTTCTGTTATAATCATAATAATATTATAATAAATTAATAATAATACTTAAACTTTAATAGTAGTAGTGTAGTAGTAGTAGTAGTAGTAGTAGTAGTAGTAGTAGTAGTAGCAGTAGCAGTAGTAGTAGTAGTAGTAGTAGTAGTAATAGTAGCTTGTTGATGTACAGGCTCAGTAGGCCTTTTAGGTGCTACATCTTTGTTAACTTTATATAAAGTCAGGTTTATGCATGCGCCTTAAATTTAAATTTACCTATTTCATTATCATTCGTCATAGCATCTAAACTTTAGTATAAATTTTGGATTGCTGTCTATGAGATTTTTGAAATTGTTTAAACATTTATTTTTCTCTTTCTTTTAGATTGTGCAGCCACTTTTTATTCAGCCATGGATAATCATAATGTAAGCCATGAAAACCAAGATGCTGCTAGTTTTCAACCCACTAACTTGGATATGTGTGCGCTTTTGTCAGAGTAATACCAAAGAAAAATTACAGTGTCCCACTAATGCCAGACAAACAAATCAAGGATCTACATATGTGACTTTGGCTGAAAATCTGACTAAGTTTGGTGAATGTGGTGAACTGTCACCTGGCTTTTTAACTAGACTGGATGATGGAGATGGTGTTGAGGAAACATTGCAGCAGGATTCTGATTCGCACTGTCGACGCAGATGTGGTGGTTCTTTCTGTGGCTGCCATGACTCGCCACCCTCACCTGGAATTATGGATTGCCATGGGTACAGGAAAAGACTACCGATACATTGCAGCTCATGACATAAGCACAGTTTCAGGTGTTGCCAGAGCCCAGTGTCTGCCTTTGTTTCACAGTTTTACTGGTTGTGACACCGTCAGCTGTTTTAATGGTATCGACAATAAGCCAGCTTGGGAGGTCTGAAGCAAATGCGACCATGTTACAGCCACATTTCAAAATCTTTGTTGTGCTCTATTTGAACTGACAGCTAAGGACATGTCAGTTCTGGAGCGTTTTGTGACGCTTTTGTATGACAGAGGTAGCAACTGCCATGATGTCAACAGTGCCAGGAAATACATGTTTACAAAGACTGGCCGCCAAATTGAAAACATTCCTCCAACGAGTGAGGCCTTATTTCAGCACTGCAAACGGGCAATTTACCAAGGAGGCCATATTTGGAGCCAGACACATGAACGACAACCAGTGCTTCCTGATCCAAGTGAGTGGGGTTGGCAGTTAATGGACAGACAAGGGCAGCCTTTTTGGACTGTTTAGCCACAAGCATCTATGACTTGTCGTGAAATGTTGAAATGTGCTTGTAAAAAAGAATGCAGATCCAAGCGTTGTAAGTGCAACAAGGCCGGATTAAAATGCCCTGCTTTATGCAGCTGTGTCTGTGGAGCCGACTTTTCAGTACAACATCCAGTTCAAGCATCTAACACAAATTGAACCAGATTCAAAAATGTAAACAATTTATCATCATACTCAAAATTTACTTTTGTGGCCATTTTTATGTAAATAAAAATAGAAACTTAACAAACTTGTGCATTTTCTGTCTCACATTTTGATTTGCATTATAAACTGAACATGTGTGCCAGGTTTGGTGTTTGTAGCTTAAAAATTATCAGTTTGTCCCCCTTTCGTGAATTTATTTAAACGGTCATTTTTAATGTTACTATAAATAGAAACTGATCAAAATTTTGCCGTGGCTCTGTATCACATTTTATTCAGCATACAAAAATGAACATTTGTGCCACGTTTGGTGTTTGAGGCTTAAAAATTATCAGTTTGTCCCCCTTACATGAATTTCTTTAAGCTGCCATTTTTAATGTTACTATAAATAGAAACTGATCAAAATTTTGCCGTGGCTCTGTATCACATTTTATTCAGCATACAAAAATGAACATCTGTGCCAGGTTTGGTGTTTGTAGCACAAAAATGCATGATTTGTCAACATAGAACCCTATCTACAGGCTTAACATGATTTTTTTATATTTCCTTATATACTAGGAGTCAATTACATACGACATCAAATCATTCAACCCACCAACGAATCTAGAATAGTTTATTTTAATAAAGCGTGTGGGAAAAGAGATGTAACGATATTAGTTACAAAGTAGGTAAATTGAAAGAGGAATGAGAACAATATTTTATGATTTAAACGTCCTCAAAGAGTGTTTGATGGAGGTAGCAATGACTTGTTTCCTAAGAATTTGTTAAGAGTATCAAGCTTACGTTAAGTTTATTTGTGCCTAGTGTTGAAAATAAAAGTTTTCCGAATAAATACTTTAGCTAGAAAATGTTGTTGTATTCTTCTGCATTTGATGGACCACGGATCTGTCCATTGCGTCAAAGAGTTCTCTTAACTTTCATTCGTGGTGTAAAAAAATGAAGTCTTATATAGCAGAAAAAATGTTATCGGTTTGCACCATACTTGAAAAACGTGTGGAAAAAAACATTTTTATTGACTTTGTGGAGATGTAAAAAATTTTGAAAGTCGGAAAACGTCATGGAAATAACCTTTTGAAGTTTTTCAGTTTATGGAAAAGTTTTGATAGCTGGAATCAGGCGAGATCATGTGGGTTAAATCAAGTCTCAATCGCTCAATTTGTACGTTATGTACATTCAGTGCATTTTACGTCATAAAGTTATCTGAAAGACGAACATTATTTCTTTTGTGCCGAGACTTGAGCTACTGCTGTGAACTTCAGCTGTGGATGTTCATTCATTTACCGCCAGTTTCTGGCTTAACTTAAAGAAATTGGTTCTTTATTAATTGACTTTTCTTCTCTACGCCAGTGAAGTCAGTGGCATTCTTGCGATCAAGTCACGTGTCTGTTATACAATCTCTTAAGTTTATTGTTTTTCTCACTGAAAAGATTCATCAGTTACCACAACTATCAGAGTCTACCTTGCATGTAATATTTCTAAAGAGATGTCAATGACTTTAGAAAAAGCATTTGTTGATTGGAGCATAATAGGAATTAGAAAACATTGTTCTTTCGTAAATGTTAAACAAAAGGTTTTGCGCTATCATTGCCGTATTTTTAAACCTAAATTTTATCTAAAAATGTTTTTGGGACATAGGACGCATTTTTATAGATTTTCCAACGTGACAGATTTGAGAGCAACTTGCATTGTTTAATTAATCTGTTGGTATGTAAATTAAGGGATGCGCTGGTTAAAAATTAATTGATTTCGAAGCATTTTATTTGTTCAAATAGAAGCAAAGAGAAGAAGAAGTCTAAAATTATACATTTTTTTATTTGATGCTGAGTACTGGATTCTAAAAAAGTACCCCCCTGATATCAGTTTTTATGAGCAATCAATAATTTTAAATCCCTTATATTAACTACATCGCGGTCTCTCTCTTGGTCTGTCCGTAATGCGGAAAAACAAAAGTCGCAAATGACGCATTTCCTGTGATACTATCGAGCTAAAAATTTTGCACATAGACTTGTGTCACCTAACAATGCATTGTTCCAAAATTTCAGATTGATCTAATGTACCGTAATTAAATTAATGCACTTTAGTTTATCTCAATATAAATGTATGGTAGCCGTCTGTTGTTGACATCCACCTGTTTGGTGGAGTTTAGTTTAACCATCGGTGACTACAACCCTACCCCCGTCCGTCCTCATTTTACACCAAGAGAGTTTAATCACTTTCAGTCTGTAAATGTTTGTTTGTTGCGTGGTGCGTATTATTTCGAATATAATCAATACTTTTAGTCATGTCTCATATAAAAGGGATTCATAGTAAAAAAAAATGTTTTTACGGGTTCTTCTTATTTAAAACATATTTAACGCTTGACATTTTGATTTATTCTCTTGCTATGTTGAGGAAATTCTTACCTAAACATTGACTATATCTTATATTATACCCCAAAGACAGCTTTTGAAATCTTACGAAATATATTTGTTGTCGGATATGACCGACTCTAAACATTAATCACATGCTAGTGTTCAGCTGACTTACTTTTCCTGTTTCCCAGAAAAATTTCCTGAAAGCCGCCTCACTTCTTTTTCCGCCTTGGTTACTTTGGAATTTCTTGTGTATGTTCTTGCTGTGAGTTTGCTTTTGGCTCACATGGTCCACCAACTCTCTGGGGAATGAGCTCCAACAGCAAATCACGATCTTCAGACTGTACGGTACACGGCTTGTGTCTCCCACTAATTAAGGCCAATGTATATGGATCTGAGTTATAGCTTTTAGACGACCCCTCCCTCCCGAACATTGGTGCGTTCTATGTTCCGATTTTTAAAAATATTTCATCACATCATCATTTCCCTCTAGAGATTTCACCAAAAACTCCATGTTTTCTTTTGTTCTGATTTTTCTCTCCTGCTGTCTGGTATTCTCGAAACTTGACCTGCTTTTCTGGGTCAATTTGTGTTCTTTTATAAGCTGATAAAGTCACCCGGATGTGAGATCTGTGGAGCTAAGGTTTAGTCCTGCCATTTTATGCCGTTTCTGGTTGACATGTAGATGAGATTTTATTGGAAATGTTTAGGGAGATGTTTTGGGATATTTTAAGAGAAAATAGAAGAAGATCCATGTATAAGACATTTCAACTCTTAAAAGTTATTCTTTTTTAACGCATTCGTGTCTTTTGTTGTTAGTTATTCAGAAACTTTTCGCTTATTCAACACATCATTTCTCCTTTTGCGAGCAATAAAAGTACCTTTTTTTCCTTAAATTTATCTAATGCTATGATTATTTTCATTCATCTCTCATACAATAATTAGTCTAAATTAAATTAGATTTAATATAATATCTGCGTTTCGAGGATCTCTCATACAATAATTGTATTTAAATACTTCGCTATTTAGGAACGATGTTAATATGTTTTTACTTTTTACTAATGAGTTTATTTTAATTTGCTCCTTAACCTGTAAGGAGTGCGTGCGTGCGTGCGCGTGTGTGTGTGTGTGTGTGTGTGTGCGTGCGTGCGTGCGTGTGTGCGTGCGTGCATGCGTGCGTGCGTGTGTGTGTGTGTGTGTGTGTGTTTTAATTTATAAATTTATATACCTCTATAGTCCTGTTAAGTCAAGACTACCCCCAGCAAAATGAAGAATTTAAGAACCGCTCACGTTCATACACATGTTTTACATTAATAGAAACATGCGCTACAAACTAATCCAATCCTTTTATAATTCTCAAATATAAATGAATTATTGACTACATGTTGAATATGAAATGAAATTTACATGTTGTAGATTCCAAAGTAAAGTTAATGCCAGGGATACAGATAAATTTGAATTAGACAAAATGTTCTCAGTTATTTCCTATTTCTTCTTTTCGTTTTCTAATATATTTTATCTAAAAAATCCGGCCTTTAACACATTACAGATTGCACTTTGATCTTTGATGTAATTGGACGATGGTACGGATCACTTAAAAGAGAAACTTGTGTAATGTCATCCACAATCAATTACAAATTAAAGTAAATCAAAAAGTAATTGTGTGATTAAACAATAAATAGAATGCTTAAGTAATGGACGAATATGTATGTAAGCGCTTCTGCTAATGGCTTTATATGTGCAAGTAAATAAAAAGACGTATTGAAATTTAATTTCCTAAACAATTACTTACTATACCATAAAAACTAAATAAGTAAAGAGAAAAAATAGAGAATTGAAAATTTGAAACATGGGCACAAGTATCTAACAAAAATACACGATAAAATAAAGAGGTCTTGTATTTATTAATGGAATAAACCATTGAATATTTGGATTTAAAGATATATATATATATATATTAGTTTCGAAACATGCAATGATACCGTTGAAATTATATCTGACGAAATAGTTTAAGATTTTAACTCGATTTTACCTGGAAACCAACAATTGAATACAATTAGAAACATTGGGTCGTGGAAGTACTGGAAATGTTTCGTAAATCAAGTTATTTGATCCTACGCCTAGCCTGCAAACATTAACTGTGCGAACATGATGCCCACTTGATTCAATTAAAGCTTTAAAATATCTTTATAAAAACTCATAACTATTTTTAACCTCTTAAAATTAATTTGCGAGGTCTATTTTAACATTGGCTACACAAATCTTCTGAGAGAACAATGATATTCTTAATACTGATTAATGGAATCCAGAGAAAATTATAGCTCTTCTCCTTCAAGAATGTTCCACTTTTTTCCGTCAACATGTTAACTGTAATCTGGTTTATAATCCTCCCTTTTTTTTATTCAACTCAATTAGTATCAACACTCAGCAGCTTAATGCTTGATTTTTGTTTGCCATTTCTTGGACGAAATTCCAAATAGGCAAACATTTAAGAGGTAATGGATCAGTTGCATGGTATCTTTACATAACGATCTTTCCAGTCAAAGTCCCTAAACCCAGTCGAGCTTAGTACTGTTCCCAGGGCTGGGATATTTTTTGACGTCAAGCGTTCTTACAAAAGACGAATGTGATAAGTTATAAAGCTGTCTTTAAGATTTGTTAGCGCAGTTACTGTAACAATATTAACATTTATTTTTTAAAATGGTTTTTACAGCTTTTGTGCAGTCGAATTTCTTCTAACTTCAGATATAACGTAATGAATGTCTAAAACATGAACTAATCGTATGTTCCTGATGGCAGATGTTCACTGCATGTCAGAGCTTTAGCCGAGAATGGTATATTAATTACTTTTAACTTTAATTTCTATACGAAAATATTGTTACCTGAATTTAGTCAAATGAGTTGTTAAAAGTCATTTATTAAAGCTAAGACTTACTCCTTGAAACAAGAACACAGACATTCCAAGACAACGAGACCTACTCCTTGAAAGAACAGAAAAGACATTCCTTGAAAATAATTCTTTCTCCTTGAAACAAGAACACAGACATTAACAAACTGTGATATCAAATCTTGAAAAAATAATGCAGACGGTATCAGACTATGAGACCTATTTTTGGAAACAATAACACACACAATGACGAAATTTGAAACTTTCTCCTGGCAATAAACACACATACTTTGATGGAACATTAGACCTACTTCTTGAAACAAGAACACACACATACATTGACAGTTGCTTTGTGAAGAAAAGTAAAAACATACTATGCATACCTTGTAAAAAAAAACAACTAAGAATTTCAAACTTCCAATACCGATAATGGCATCAACTCAGGGATGTCACAATAACTAGTAATAGCCTGGCCCGACAAACAAGGGCAGATTACCGTGATGTGGTTGGGTGAAGTTAAGGCTGGTGTTTTTATTAGACCCAATTTTTCACTTATCAGGTATGTTGGAGACACTCATTTTATACAGAAGACTATAGCGTGCCACGCTTATCCATGGTTTAAATTTAGAATTGCATTTTAATATTTTTAAATGTTGATAGTATTTTTTTTTACTGATTTGTTCATGGTCTTATTTCAGTATTATGCGTCATTATATCAACAAACGATTTGACTTTTTTTTTTTTAAATTTAGTGCTAAACGGTTTCAAACACAAATTATTTCAAGATAAATATAGATTAGCTTTTGTCCATTTTACCTGAAGATCACTTGACCAAACATAGCTTTAGCTAATAGCAAGATTTACAGAACATATATTAAATAGTTTTTTTTTTTTTCAAATGAAGAAAACAGAATAAAATTATTAGAATGACTCCGGCTGTGATAAATAATGATGATATATGTTCCCGTAAAACAACACACAATCGTTTATGACATAAACTGGTTTTATTTTTGATTCAAACATCGACACAAAGAAGTTAGTGCAATGATTAAACCAAACGTGTTTATGAAACAAAGGAAAAACAGCAATGAAATCTCTGACAACACCAATAGCACCTCGGACAAAACACCAATGAAATTTCTGACAAACACCGATGACATTTCTGACAAGCACCAGTGACAACTCTGACAAACACCAATGAAATCTCTGACAAACACCAATGACATCTCTGACAAAACACCAATGAAATTTCTGACAAACACCAATGACATTTCTGGCAAACACCAATGACATTTCTGACAAGCATTAGTGACATCTCTGACAAACACCAATGACAACTCTGACAAACACCAATGACATTTCTGACAAGCATCAGTGACAGCTCTGATAAACACCTATGAAATCATTTTAAAAAATAGTTCCATCTCTGACAATAATCAGAGACATATTCCACAATAACAAGGGAGAACCCTTAAAGAAATGAATTACATCTAATATTTCTAGCACCGGATAAAATTATTTAAATCTAAGCCTAGAACCAGAACCAGACATTTTTATATTGGGCTCTTGATCATCATTAGTTTAACCATTTGACTCCACTGTGATTTCACCTCACAACCGACCATGAAATCTCAGACTTGCTCTAAGGGTGTGGTGAAATATCAATGAGCTGCCATAGATTCTCAATTAGATAACCCGTTTTATATTAACAACAGCATACTGTAGAGATGCTCATATAATATACAACAATTTAGCGAAGCTCATCAAAGAAAAGCACCGAAAACAAAATCGTTTAGCAATACAGATCTTTTTTGTTAATTTACTTTAATCTAATCTGTTTATTATTTCCTTAAAAAGCAAGTTAAATCGCTGTAGCTTTAGTGAGACGGGACTTAAACAAAGACACCATGAGATCGACGTTAGACAAAGATTAGTAATGCATCAATTATTTATATAAACAAAGGACCTTGTTGTTTTTACAGGCTATAATTGAAGTTTGATGAGCCAAATATGATAAAAACCCCAAAAGACTAATTTCATTCTTGATCAAGCTCAGTTATTGATCTTACAAGTTTGTTTTAAAGTTCGACTAAATTATAATAACAGCAATTTTAACAAACACACATAGAAAAACTTTTTTTTAATTTTAAAAATTAATTAGGATATTAATTAGGAGTTGCACCACATTTAAAGAAATCAGACTGTTCTGATTTATTCCAATTCGGGAAACTTATTTAAAATATAACTTAATTATTAAAGATTATATAAAAAGCTTAGAAAGTTAAAGGAGTCCTATAGACTAAGTCAAGGGTCGCGGTGGTCTAAGCTGTAGCGAGCTGGACTACCGAACCGCATCAAGAACCCGTGTCCCGGGTTTGAAACCACGGATCTGGCAAGGCCCCCAGGCATTGTGCTAACCACACAATCCCATGCTCGTTAGTGGTCAATGAAACTTGTGAACGCTACTTCACTTGCTCCCATGGACCTTCGTGGTCTGTAAGGGAATTTTTTTTTTTTTTATAGACTAAATCATAGAAAGGTAAAGAGGTCCTTCACAAAAAATATATAGGAAGTTACGATTAAGAATATTTGATTAATATACGACAGGTGGGGACTGGGCTCAAATATGGCAAGAAAAATAATTCCTCATATTTATTATAAAAACAGAGGTGATTAATTTGTCTGCCCATCCTTTACTTTCAGTTATTTACTTATGAGCATTGGCTTCAGTTGATTTTTTTCTTTAAACAGCGAAATGTTCAAATCATATTTAAATACATTTTTGTATAGACAGCGACGTTATCGCATCTGTTAACAAGTTTGTAAGGGGCCGTCCATAAATGACGTCACGCACCTAGGGGGGGAGGGGGGGTCTCACTTTTGTGACGATGCGTGACGTGGGGGAGGGAGGGGGTTGAAGAAATGTGACGTCACGT
>MUZC01000919.1:84085-97004 GCA_002072015.1 Radix auricularia
CACTGAAATATTTGGTCACTTAAAATTTATTTAATGACTTTTTTTATTCAGTGCTTCTCAAAGTGTCGGTCGATAGACCATCAGACGCCGGTTGGCGTAAGTTATCAAGACACGAAAATTAAATATAATTATAATTCTTAAGTTTTAGAACCCACAAGAGAACATAAGAAATTGTTACCCTGCGTCGTTTTCGTTTGGTTAACTCGCGGCAGGAGTCTGCGAACTTTCGTTTGTGTCTGTTATTCCCCCCCCCACCCCCGAAACTGCTTATGGTGAGTTTTACAAACAGGACAAGTGTCTAAGAAAAGATATGAATATGATTATATGTAGATATTTTAAGTCAAAACGACACGGAATATCCATTTGAGGTTGGGTGGGGGAGGGGAATCTATTCGATACAATTATAAACGTTTTAAGTTTGATATAATTTTTCGATTGGTTTTTGGTTAAACGCCTCTGGCCATTCTAAATATAATGATACATGTGTCCATTTAAAATTAGTCAAAAGTATTCATTAACTTTATTGAATGCATCAAATTCTCGACATCGTAATTCGAAAGGAGCACAAAACAACTTTCTTCTGAACTCAGTTTTTAAGGCATTAATTTTAAATATGAAAGAAATGATACTTGATACAGTCAAGTCATTTTGATTAAGATTATTGTCACTTGTGTCAATATAAATGAAAGTAGGTTGGATTTAGGTGTCTTCTTATAGTACGTAAATAAGAAATCTACATAGATGACAAATTTAACAAATGCATTTTCTGGAAGGAACCTGTTCAATAGTGGGCATATGTTCCAAGCGTACACGTACACATGACATATTTGAACATATCTAGGGGAGTGTAGTGGATATTTTATGTCCCCAATGAGTCTGCATTACCCCCAAAGATTCCCTTTTGACCCCAGATGAGGTAATTTACCCCTGTTCGCCGACTTCTTTCTTACGGGATGCTCTCTCAGTCAAATGAGGGATTTTTAATTTTAAAAAAACATTTTTAAAATATTATTTTTAAATAACTTTTTTTTATAAACAAAGAAGATAACAGTAATGATTTATAGTCAATGTTTAATTTGTATGCATTAAAATAAAATATAATCTAAGGATGTTAATACATTTCGTATTTTGAAGGCCGCTAAAACGGTTTGAAGAAAAAAAACGGACTGGTTCAATAGGATACCTAAATATTAAAATTATAAAGTTTATGTTAACATTACTGTTAACCCAAAAGTAGCGGATTCTAGCAAATTTTCTATGCCCACAATGATTCTGCATTACCCCCAAGAGTTCCCTTTTTACCCCAAATGAGATAATTTATCGCTGTTAACCGACCACTTGGTTAAACAGACTAATAGCGGTAGCCATGTATTTTTCATTAGTTTATAAATTCCACAAGAGAATGCAACAATTTAAAAACGACTCGTCCATTGGTGACATTATATTTACAACTGTTGTGTGACGTACGTGAAATCCTGAAGAAAAAAGAATTGAAAAAAACAACAAAAAAACAAACAAAAACAAACAAACTTGTGAGCTTCGGAGTAAAACGTTATGATACTATTGGATATTTTAATAATGTCATAGTATTTTTTCAGTCCTCAACTTTCTAGAATTACTGTATTTTGCGACACACAAGATGACACCTACTTTCCTGCACACAGTGGACTTCGTACAGTATTGACCATTTTCCTCTTCCAGCGCAAACATAATAATTTTTAGAAAACATGAGATGTGATAACAAATTCATTCTGCAACTATAAATTTGATGTGCGTATACTTAGCAGGAAAACTGTCATAAGAAGATCGAAATCAATTTGAAGAATTGCCTTGTATCTATACATTCTAGGTCTATGAACAATGCAATGATCCTTGGAATATCAATAGTTACATTTGCGAGCTTAATTGCGAAGGTTATCACATCAAATGGTTTTTGACACTACCGCTGCATTGTTCGTTAGCTGTCTTGCTATGCCTTGGCAACTAAAGATTTTTTTAAAAATGTAATATATAAAACAAGCCAAATTCATACTTCATCTTATAGGGCTTTAAGCTAAGTAGGGGCTCGTTTTGCTATGAAATCAGTACAAAGAAAATCATGTCAAAACGGGAAAAGAATGCAATGGTACCTGGTGAAATGGAAAAATTCTTGCCGGTCGTCTGATACGAAAAAGTTTGAGAATCACTGGTTTACAATTTATTTAATGTCTTTAACATAGCGTCACGCGTGTTACAATATTACAATGTAGACCTACACAAAATTAATATATATAAACACCCAGTGGTGTGGTTCTGTAACGTAACGCTGAGGAGCGATGTACGACAGTCTACAGCAGTTAGTTTAGTTGAAAAATCGTGTGTTGATGAGCGCTGTAAAAATATTTAATATGATGACGTCATTGTTTGGTGTGCATCGGTACGCAAAATACAACCCCTATTATTATTATTAAATAAATACTTTGCGTACATTTCATAAAGTTTAATAATTCGTATTTATCAAAAAAGGACAAGTTAGTTGGTCTTTAAAAAAAAGGTTGGCGCCGTAGGCGCCCAAAAAAAGGGGGCGCCGCAGGCGCCACGGCGCCTGGCACAATCTAGTAAATACTTAAAAGACAAAAAAAGTGATTAGAAACATACTTATTTTCAAATAGAAAATAAAGTGTTTTTTCCGTTTTAGGGGGGAGGGGTCAAAGTTTTGTGACGTACTTTCGGAGGGGGGGTCTACGATTTTGTGACGACGCGTGACGTAGGGGGGGAGGGGGTAAAAAATCGGCCAAAATTGCGTGACGTCATTTATGGACGGCCCCTAAACATTCAATGTCAATCGCTTGGTTCAACATAAGTGCGAGAGGAGATAGATAAAAGTTGTTTATTATGACTTGTCAGTTTGTATAAACTTAAATATATAGTCAAAAAATCCTATGTCCTATAATCTTTGGTAAATTATGCAAATAAAATAAACTCATTTTCCGCATACATGTAATGCAAACTGTATCTTCTAATAATGAACGTTGTAGTTTTGGAGTTAAAATATGAGGAAAAACGATTCCCTTACTCGCAGCACGGAACCAGCTCTCTAATAGTCACGGCGGGCCACGTAAATCGATATAATATTGATCATATCGCACTAGGGACCTATACCCCTTTTTGTACTCGCCTTTTTTAGTAGACCGAACTTAATAAAACTGTATAAAATAAACAATACATTGTACATTTAATAAAATGTACGCGTCTGTAAATCAACCGTAAATCAATTTATAAAAATTGTTAACGAAATATCAGGAAATAATTAGACCAAATATGTATAACTAGATATATGTATAACTAGATATTCTCATAGATAGTGCGAAGAAAAGGGGAAATAACGGACACAAACAGCTGCACAAAGAAGTGAGAAGAACGCGAGTTAACGCAAGACACATTGTTGGTCTTGAGACATGCGCAATTCGGTTGAGCTACCTGCCCACCCCTACACTGCACCACTCTCGCTGCAAACCATAAACTGTATTGGTCGACCTTGGTAATTGTCATTTTTCTAGCTTGCGTCATGCGCTTGTCATAATTCCTATAGATAGATAGATAGATAGATAGATAGATAGATAGATAGATAGATAGATAGATAGATAGATAGATAGATAGATAGATAGATAGATGGATGGATGGATGGATGGATGGATGGATGGGTGGATGGATGGGTGGATGGATGGATTTATGGATGTACGGATTGATGGGTTGAGAGAGAGAGAGGGAGGAGGGGAGGGATGGATGGATGGATGGAGAGAGAAAGAGGAGGGCGGGATAGATGGATGGATGCATGGATAGAGGGATGGATAGATAGTTAAAAGCTCAAGGTTATTTAACGATGGGTTGCAATATTTCTTGTTAAATTATAACCTAACAACGATGCCGTAAATTTAGACGATAAAGAACTTTTTAGGTTAATAATTAAGTTGAAATACAAAGAACCAGGATATAAACGTCGGGTTCCTTTGGATTCATATAAAACTCCCCCGCCCCACCCTTCTTTCCCCAACCAAACATATCTCTAATAATCGATACAACGATTGAAATCTGAAACTAAATGTAAATAAACAAATTCATTCTGCAACTATAAATTTGTTGTAGCAAACTATAATACACCAAAATTCATATATTTAAATTAGGGCTGAAGAAATTAACGATTAAATAATCGACTAATCGTGAAAATTTTCACTCAATTAAAATTTATTTTTTCGAATAAAATTCGATTATAATATAAGGAAATATTTGAGTAATTTTTTTCCAATTTATTAAACATTTTGTTTTGTTAATTACATATTTTTCTCTTTTCTTCTTATTTTTATTTCGATGTGCATATGTAAACAAAAAGGTTTTTCTTCCTTATATCTTGCATAGCAGAACGAATTTGTTGTTTTATATCCCATAAATTGGGAGCCATGGAAGTACCGCGACTTAACCGATTTCGCGGAATAATGAATCGCGACTTAATGGAATATATAAATGCGCTATAAAAATATAACTATACAAAATTAATCGATTTGTAAACTAGATTTTTGCCCCGATTAATCAACCAAATGTCTTCTAATCAGTACCAGCCCTAATTAAAATACATCAGCTTTAATTGAGTTAATTCTTGAGCGACGGGACGGTGCTACATATGTTTTACCCAACATCAAGATACAATGAATAAAGAAAGAATAACAGTTAAATCATAACACAATCAGTACCAAAAAAAAAAACAATGTCAATTTAAGTCAACATTTGTATAACTCAGCCCTAAAAGTAGCAGAACCCTGGATTAATTATGAACACGGCCAAAGAGAGAAGTGAAGAAAATAATTTTGGTTGCAGTTGAGATGTGTGTTTGATTGTGCATCAAACGTTAATTTAGTTACCCACTTGGAATCCCTGAGGAGAGAAAATACAAAGAAGATTTTAATCGCATTTTCTTGATACAGTTCAAATTGTAACACGATTGTTGTCAATTGTACATTGTTTGATTGTACATGCTTTTACTGTACACCTTCCTGTTTTTAAAAAAATGCGTTAGCGTTAAAAATGTGTCTCCTTAAATTCCATCCATTTAAATTTTAAAATCCCGTAAAAAAAAGTTTTTTAAATATAAATCCTTTATATAAGAGACATAAATAAAAGAAAGTCCATTATAATTCGCATCGCTAGTCAATTAAAAAAATCATGTTAAGCCTGGTCCCTATTGGAATTCAGGACGTGTTAGCGCATTTTCGTATTATGTATCAGTACTTATGTTAGATATCAGCATTATGTAGTTATCAGTAATTGTGTTTAGATTTTAGACATATTTTTATGAATTTTCTTGTGTAATGAATATACCTGACATTTTTTTAAATTTAAAAGTCATTTCTTTACATTTAAAAAAAAATCATTTTCTCTTTAATCTAACTACAAGTCACCACAAATGATGACGTAAAACTCTCTAAACTTTTACACATATTCTTATGACGTCAACTAAAAAAAAATAATAATTGTTTTGCACGCTTTCGCACCACTCTTCAATGCTTGAAAAACTATGTATCCGACTTCCGGCAATGGCGGCCGTTCCCTGCGCTAGTGTTACCTCTCGATTCGAAATATTTTTTGGTAGTTTTAACGGGGTTTTTAAACGGATCGAGTAACTGAGTGTTGATGCACAAATGGCAGGTCAGGACATACAAAAAACATATATACATCATGGGTCTAGGACTTATGGATGCTGAGATCAAAGGTGATGACGGACGGACGGACGGACAAAACGGGTGCAATAGCGCATTCGACTTCTCGAAAATGCGCTAAAAAAATGTTTTTTTGTAGTCATGTCGCAAACATATAAAGATTGACGATCGTAAAAGGGTTATAAGAACATGTTTAACATTATAGTGCACACGCGAGACAGATTAGCAATTAATAGCATTTACATTTACAGATCGGGAATATATTTCGCAAAATTATCTCCAATATAATACGCACCACACAGCGCAACAGGAAAGTATTAAAAAAAGGTCGATCAATGTAATACGCACCACGCAACAGCAAAGTATTTTTTAAAAAAGGTTGATCAATATAATACGCACCGCCACACTCTAGCACAAAAATGAACATGTTACATAGAAGTAAATGGGTCTAAATATAGTCTAAAATTCATTAATTTAATAGTACAGTACATTGGATCGATCTGAAATTTTGATATATCATTTTTACCATCGGCACAAGTCTGCATGCAAATTTCAGCTCGCTACCTTACTAGGCGGTGGGTTAAAATCGATCCAATTTATTATAAACGATTTAAAAACTATATAATGGGTTATACATTAAAACAATAAAACATATCTCCTTAATGAAAATCGCATGCTACTTTTCTTCAATCTGCTATTTCCCTCTCGTTTTATGGTTTTAGCTATTGTACTTTCTGTTATTTCCTTTATTTTCTCATTATCTTTATTCTCAAATGTGTCTGATGAATATTCTTGTTACTTTCTTTCATTAAAAAATTAAGTTTCAATTTAATCATATTATTTAAACATTCTTCATAGCTGGTTTGTATAAAATATCAATAATCATTTTTGTTCGTGTTTGTTTGGTCCTAGATGAGGCTCTTTGTCCAGGTTTGTTTGTTTTGTCTCAGAGGCGTCACTCGGATTTGTGTCACCCGGGGCGGTAGCTCATGGTGTCACCCCCTCACGATTCAAACCAAAGAACCCCTCAGAATTTACAAGTGCCTAAAAATGGGATTATACAGAATTTTACATTTTGGTTTTCGCCCCCCGGGGCGGCCCGTCCCCACCGCAACCCTAGTGACGCCACTGTTTTGTCTGTGTCTCATAAAACCAAACAGATATTATCTTTCATAAGACATCGTGTCGTACTAATCTATTCCACAATATCGTGAAAATCTAAAACACCTAAATATTCGTATGTACAAAGCTGCTGTCCACTTTTCCAGTGCAATAAGTTAAGCCTTAAACATTACTAGCAGTAATGTCATTGTGATATTATCCATAAAGTTTTTCATCACTTATGTCTACATCTCGCGTTAATATAAATATATCGCCAGCACCGTGATTTATCCCTAGAGACATTTTCCCCCACCGCAAGATTTATCACCTAAAAATTATACGCATGACATCTTCTTTTGAATAATAAATAAAAAATTGCCTTCAAGCCAGTTTGTCTGCGATTTTTTGTGTGTATTTATTAATCTGAATCCGTTCTTGGTTCTAAAAATGTTAGCATGGCCAGTGGCTAATCAATTTTATTTTGGTGATATTCCTTACGAATGTAATCAGATACGCGGGTTCTTTTTTTTTTCATTTAATGTGGACTTTTTTAATGGGTAGAATTATTTTTTCATTCATTTGTGTTGAAAAACTTAACTATAATATCGTTAAATTAGCGAAGGTATCGTCAAGGTAACTATAGCATCATTAACTTAACGTTGCAGCTTAACATTACATGTGTATCACGAACTAGATTTTTTTATGGTTGTAAGTATGGCATCAAATTTAACTTTTATTCTTGTAAATAGAATTCAGTTTCATAAAAATTTAATATAAGATGGTGTACTATCGACACGACGTAGTTTTTATCTCTATTTCTGAGTTTAATTTCGTACAGTTACCATCACATTTTAGTTGATCCATCGGTATTTAAAGTAGTTGATTACTTCTTTTCTATTAGCATCGTATCTTGTTTGTTGAATAGTTAATGTTGACTAACGGGGCATCTGATACCAAAAATGACAAATTTGTCGATAAATTAAATTTCATTTTTTTACACGAATAATACAAAATAAACTTTTTTTTTTTTTTTTTTTTGAAACTGATTTTCTTTCACTGTGTGATGGAATTTACGATCTTTTAAAATATTTTGTAAGTTTAAGTTTATATCTATATAAGCTAATTCTCCAGATGTTAGCAATCATGACGAATGACCTCGCTAGGATCGACCAATCACAGTTTATGGTTGGCAAGCGAGGGCGGTGCAGGGTGGGGGGAAGGTAATAATAACCGAAGTGCGCATATCTCAAGACCAACCATACGTCGGCGGTCCCCCCCCCCACTCCGACGTTCACTCACGTTGTTCTAGTTTCTTTGTGCTGCTGTTTGTGTCCGTTCTCCCCCCCCCCAAACTTTCTATGTAGTATCTATGGGGAAGTCGTATCTAGTTTTATTGAAAGTTTAAATTTTTATATTTTAAAAGCTTATTTATTATATAAACATTCCTATATTTTTGTAATGATAATATACCATCTTGTTGCTTGAAAATTATAGTACTATTTTTATTTATTTTACTTAATTTTGTCCTTAATTTTCTTTTTTTTTTAACACACATTTAAATCTGAATACTTAGTAAGATTAGTAGCCTAATTCTCAAAAAAAAAAGATTTATGTTCCATTGATTGCCACCACTTTAGATTGTATCTTTAAACCAATGTGCTGAAAATGTCAGTGTCTACGTCTGTTTTTTATGGAAACCTGACAAGTGTCCCATTTGTTGGTGACACCAGTCTCAAACAGATGACGTATAAAGTACACTGGGAAAAAAATCTATAAAGAGGAAAAAGTCGTGTTGAGATTTGACTCAAACAAAAGTGTTCAGTTAGTAAATGGAAAAGAAGTCTAGAAATTAAAATCAAGAAAAATTTAATTGCAACATTTAAAAACTGAAATTATTTGCAAGGATAATTCAACTTGCAAAATGGACGTTTCGGGCAGACGAATGTTCTGTAACGGTGGGGTACGAGGGGAGGGGAGTGAGATGCGGGCCACATGTTCCCATCATAGCCACACTTTAAGTTTACGTAAACACTGAATAAAATACTGAAATCAAAATTTACTTTTTAAGTTTTTACTAAGGCTGGGAAGGTGGGGGCAAACAATTTCTGAAATTATTTTCGCACTAATGGAAAGAAACAATCTAGGTCTTAATGTCACGAACGAGGAAGAGGTTTATGTAGGGCGATGACCTAGAAATCTTTCGCAAAACAAGAGTTAATCATTTGGATTTTCTTGAGGGCTAGATAATAATCATCCTGACATCTAAGGATTTGAGTGGGACAACATACGTGAGGACCCGATGAAGTCTTAATCACGATGAAGAGGAATGTTTGTATTAGATTTGTTAGTATGTTGCATGGTATTATTAAAATGTTTGTATTAGATTTGTTAGTATGTTGCATGATATTATTAAAATGTTTATATAAGATTTGTTAGTATGTTGCATGATATTATTAAAATGTTTGTATTAGATTTGTTAGTATGTTGCATGGTATTATTAAAATGTTTATATAAGATTTGTTAGTATGTTGCATGATATTATTAAAATGTTTATATAAGATTTTTTAGTATGTTGCATGATATTATTAAAATGTTTGTATTAGATTTGTTAGTATGTTGCATGATATTATTAAAATGTTTGTATTAGATTTGTTAGTATGTTGCATTGTATTACTAAAATTTTTATATAAGATTTGTTAGTATGTTGCATGTTATTCGGTATTACTAAAATGTTTGTATAATATTTTTTAGTGTGTTGGTATTATTTAAATGTTTGTTGTTAGTTTAAAATGTACGATAAAAAGATTAAGAGACTTGTTAAACATTAAGCTCATGTATTATATAACAACAACAAAAAACCTTTTCTTTCAGAAAAAGGCAGATATCATTTTTGTGTAAAAGTGATGCGCCCTGAAGGAAGAGTATTTTTTTAATGGCTTCAATTATGTATAAATAAGTGAAAGTCTGATCCGGTTCAATTAGAATTTGAAACAGGGGCGTCGGGGATTGAATAATGCCACAAAGAAAAATCCTTGCGCGAGTTATTAAGGCAGGATTTTCCGAAATTAGGGAACTCATTTCTACTTGTAACCAGTGGCATTTCCGGCAGTGCAGGGGAAGGAGTTAATTAGAGCAGAGAAGACGTTGAAGTTTTTGGCATCCAAGAAACTTTGATGTACTTATTTTATTTCTTTTGATAATTATGTTTTTTTGTAGCAAGTTTTTCCTTCCAAAACAGAGGCTTATAGGTGGTGGCGGTCTTATTGGAACTATTTTCGTTGATGCCAGTCATGATCAAAGAATCTTTAGCAGAAACGTATCTTATTGTAAAAAAAAAAACAGAAAAGAAAGGAGAGCACAATTTAGTTGTGATACTATGATGATAGCGAGTCATAGTAGGAAATTCCACACCTCCCTCGGGAGGCACACTTAGTGGGAGGCGTTTTCGACCTAATTTCCTGGACGCCCAGGCGGCGCTTGTAGCAGCGACCGCTCCGGGGGGGGGGGCTTCTCAGTCTTTACGTCCCTTAGGGGGCCAGAGGGCTGAGGGGGTTTTCCGGGAAGCCCCATGAAGAGCGCAGGCTCGGGACTGCTGATTTTCTTCCACGTGTAGGATTTTCAGTTGTGTGCAATTACTAACTTTATTAGACATGCCTTATAAGTTTATAATATTCTATATAAAACATAATATAATATTAAACATATATCCAAGAGTAAACAAATACAAAATGGTTATAGAGATGTGCTGGAAGAGATTTCGCAGAATGTAATAAATAGTATGAATATGTTCGGGATAAAATAAACTCTCTTGTGGGAAACCATTATGAAAATTAGGAGATGAAAGATTGCATGGTTTGGTGATGTACTGTGACATGATACCATGACGAAAGTATCCTTCAATGAATTGTAGAAGAGGCCGGCGAAGTGGACGACAATGGAAAAGCTGGCTTGACAACCTAAAGGAATGGAGAGAGATGCGTAAGTCTAGCAAGTCTTTGTGATGGTTGTGTGATGTTATTTCTACCAAGTTTAAGTGATGGTTGTGTGATGGTAGGTCTACCAAGTCTAGGTGATTGTTGTGTGATGGTAGGTCTACCAAGTCTAGGTGATTGTTGTGTGATGGTAGGTCTATTACGTCTAGGTGATTGTTGTGTGATGGTAAGTCTAGGAAGTGTAGGTGATGGTTGTGTGATGGTAAGTCTAGCAAATCTTTGTGATGGTTGTGTGATGTTATTTCTACCAAGTTTAAGTGATGGTTGTGTGATGGTAGGTCTACCAAGTCTAAGTGATGGTTGCATGATGGTAAGTCTAGGAAGTGTAGGTGATGGTTGTGTGATGGTAAGTCTAGCAAATCTTTGTGATGGTTGTGTGATGTTATTTCTACCCAGTTTAAGTGATGGTTGTGTGATGGTAGGTCTACCAAGTCTAGGTGATTGTTGTGTGATGATATGTCTACCAAGTCTAAGTGATGGTTGCGTGATGGTAAGTCTAGCAAATCTTTGTGATGGTTGTGTGATGGTAGGTCTACCAAGTCTTGGTTATTGTTGTGTGATACAGGTCTACCAAGTCTAGGTGATTGTTGTGTGATGGTAAGTCTACAAGTCTATGCGATTGTTGTGACGGTTGTTTTGGGCTCGGTGGGCGTGTACTCATTCTGATGTCTTATTACGAAGTCAGCTTTTTAAAAACTTTTTCGGGTCCTATTATTTCAATAAGTCATGTTAATAATGTTTCATAACGAGAGAGTTCCAGGCCAATGAAATGATTGCAAATCTTAATTCTGGAAATCTCTAATCCTTTATCTACACCGAACGCGCTCACTGATCTGTTTCCATAATCTTTGGATTAATCTTTTAATTTGGGCCTCTTTTCTGGAATCTATAAAAAGCTCTCAAATCCCCGTCTGTGTTGCCATGGAGACAGCCCAATGACAGCCGTTAGCCTCCCTCCCATGGTGTCGAGTGAAACTCGTTAATCCAGGACACGTACCAATTAGACTTGAGGTTCGCAATCTTTAAGTCGGATCACGACTTCCTGGCGACAGCACTCGTGAGTCGTCTGAGCGTTTTAATCTCTTCACATCATGTCCGAGACGACCGTAGATATTTTGAGTACCGAACGTCAGGTAGTTCGAACTATTAAAAGTTGATAAATTTTTTTCTAGCGAAACTAATGAGTGAGAAGTTTACTTTGTGGAAATCAAGTTTAAAGACGTATAGAAGCCTCCAACTGTGTCAAATCAAAATGTATACTTTAAGAGATGTATTTCCAATAGATGGCAGCCAAATAAGGGAAAAACAATTATTTCGTTAAAAAAAAATACGTCATTAGGCCGGGCTTTAGAATAACTCAAAAGTTTCATTTACCTTTTTACTTATAGTTTTATATTTTTTTTTTACGTTAAAAGTTTTTTGTTTGGACATACAGACTAAAGATAAAAATCGTGCTGATAACGGTAAGAAAACCATTAGTGAACATTGATTTAAGATTTCCAGTTTGGGTGACATAAACCGATTAAAAGAGAACCCTGATTTCAGTTGTTCAACATGATACTCTCTGCTAACTTCGTCTAATGTTGAATTACGGGCAACACATTCCGCTTCTCTGACATTAGTATTGTCGGGATTGGATGAATGTAATTGTAATGTGTGAGGTCTTATGAGGTGGGCAGGTTTCAGAAAATCGTGAATACAGTTGCCAGGATATGAACTTTAAATTCATGAAGCACTCTGTTAAAATTGAACCGATATCTTGAACCTCTGCATAGGTCAGCAGTACCCGATTGGATTAGAAACAAACTCCTGGCAGTCTCCTACCCCATCTAGAACAAAACGGACCAGCATCACCAACAGGAACTCATTTCTGTCTCTGAACCGTCGTTAGGTCTCCTCGCCTTCTCATTTCTGTCTATGAACCGTCGTTAGTTCTCCTCGCCTTATCATTTCTGTCTATGAACCGTCGTTAATTCTCCTCGCCTTATCATTTCTGTCTATGAACCGTCGTTAGTTCTCCTCGCCTTATCATTTCTGTCTATGAACCGTCGTTAATTCTCCTCGCCCACTCATTTCTGTCTATGAACCGTCGTTAATTCTCCTCGCCTTCTCATTTCTGTCTATGAACCGTCGTTA
>MUZC01000919.1:97484-133896 GCA_002072015.1 Radix auricularia
TTCTCCTCGCCTTCTCATTTCTGTCTATGAACCATCGTTAGTTCTCCTCGCCTTCTCATCTCTGTCTATGAACCGTCGTTAGTTCTCCTCGCCTTCTCATTTCTGTCTATGAACCGTCGTTAGTTCTCCTCGCCTTCTCATTTCTGTCTATGAACCGTCGTTAATTCTCCTTGCCTTCTCATTTCTGCCATTTTGTCTTCTAACAAATGGTGTTTTCTAGCCTAACAAATGGAACCACATTTACTAAGAATTTTTTGCCTGCACATTGTGGGGTACTTTAGATTTACAAGAAATGAATAGACTCCTAATTTTTGTGACGTGACTTAATTGTTTTCTAAGCATATTCATACTTCAAACTCTTCCGTCTCTCTGTTTCTCTCTCTCTCTCTCACATACATACACACACACACACACACACACACACAGACACACACACACACACACTTCTAAAATCGACTTATCCCCTCTTTCATTTTCTCTCATCGATGTATGCATACCATGCGCTTTCGGTATCAATAGATCAAATCTCATTTGAAATTAGTACTTTTATAATGATTATTTATTGGAAAGTGAAATCCTTTTTTAAAAAAAAATGACTGATACATTATTTTTAAGGAGTATCCCTTGAAACAAATCAGTGGACGAATATTTTAAATTGCATATGGGATACAATAAGGAAAATATCTATTCCTTAGTAATTAACTAATCACTTCCCTTTATCAGGTCACGAAGTTTAATAAAAAAAATTAAAAATTGGCTTCAAAATCCTTTTAATTATTCATCTAATTTAACAATGTGTTAATACATATAAATTTAAAAAAAGCTTGTGATTAATTATAACTTGATCACATTTATTACATAATGCAACAACAAAATAATTGTGTTAATAATATCACCTTTACAATTGTTCCCTGACAAATACCCTTAAAATCCCATGACCGAGTACAACCAATCCCTTGTTTTGCTCACATCAGTGTACACAGCTGGTGTGTCTCGTTGGGCGCATGGATTCGCCCCTGCTGAGATGACTCCCATTAAAAACAGGGGCGTGTCTTCCTTTGAAATCTCTGTTGACTTGGTGCCATCGTTGAGCCTGCACATCAGTGGACCACCAGAATCGCCCTGGACATTTAGACAGACGTGGTTTTCACATCATATTTTACTACCATATATAGAATCTTCTTTCAATTTAGAACTGCAGTAGGAACTTTTAAAGTATGATATGGGTTCATGCCAACTTAGACACATGCCAAAAGAAACGAAAACGTACTGCATACATCACCCCAGCATTACACTTTATAAAATTGTAGAAAACCCACACGAATTTAAAAAGAATTAATACTCATAATAACCTACAGAAAGATGCGTCCCTAAGGGGTGCGGGGGTTGTGGATCGCAACGGATGACACAAGCACAAGAGACGATACCCAATGAGTAAAATCCTGCATGTTCACGTTGTTTGGTCCTGGCAGAGCCGCATGAGGTCTATAGGGTAAGTCGTGGGTGGGTGACACTATGTCCTACCGTACTGGCTTACACCAACCCTAGTGACGCCACTGCCTGCAGCAGAGGGAATTCCTTTTAACATTGCGTTTTCTTACTCTACAAGAGATGGATGACCCAAGGCTCAGTTTCCCCCCCCCCCACACACACATCATCCACTTACCACACAAGGTTCAGCTCCCCCCCCCACACGCACAGCCCCCACTTACCACACAAGAGTCAGCAACACCGCTGAGATCCCCTGCACACACATGTATCCTCGGGTCAAACATGTTTTGGTATTTATAATGACAATATCTGTCCTCAACCACGGTGACGTCTGCTTCCATTAAAAACGGCGAAGAAACGGCTGGGAAATCTGTTGACGTCATGTTCTATTTATAGACCGACATTTTAATCAAAGCATCCAGTGAGATTAAATAAAATTACTAATAATGTTGATTTCAATTATTATTTGACTTTAACACACCAATTATAAAAGTTTATTATATATGAAGACAGACGCAATTATATTTATATTCATGGGGTTTGATTTCTACTCAGATCTCATTTTAACAACGAAAAGATATCAGTTGCGAACAAATTTCAACCGATTCCAATCATTCACATACTATAAAGCAATAGTCCGCTTTAAATGGTAAATACATTTATAGAGACGGCAGGCGAATTATGTATGTAAAATAGGCAGAGATGTGTCTCATTTAAAATTAAAATAAAGTCGATGCAAAGTGTATAGTTTGTAAATACCAGTACTGATGCCATTTTGATGTTAACATTTCAGCAGGATAATTATTAATGCAAATGCCCGTAAGAGCGCAGAAGACAAAAAATAATTCTAAAGCTTGGAATCATTAATAAAGTCGTCTTCTTGTTGTATGTTTTTTTTTTAGTTCTTATTCTGCGTTCTCTAAATCTTTTTGAAAGAGGATTTAGACCACAAGCCCTATATCTGTTATGTATTGCGCTGTGGCTGTCAATTGGCTCCGTCCACCTTTTTTTTTTTTTACTAAATCCTTTATATTAACTCCTAGTGCCTGAGGCCGGAAAAAACTTTGATCGATTTTTAACCAACGTCCCCGTATGCTGGTGAGCTGACATTTTTCATGGAGACTCGTGCCCCGATGGTAAAAATGATGTATCAACATTTTAGATCGATTAAATGTACTGTAATTAAATGAATTTTTAGATTATCTTTATTTATCTCTATGTAACATGTTAATTTTTGTGCTAGAGTTATGCGTATTCTATTTAATAACCTTTCCTATCACCCAATAATTATATTGACAATACTTTCAAAAAATATATTTCCGATTGTTGCGCATTAAATTAAACATGTTTTACGACACATAACTAAATACAATTTTGAATTTTAGATTGTCTTACGCTGCGAATCATAATGAATATTCCTATAGTTATGTCTCGTATATAAAATCTAAATGATTTATAGTAAAAAACGTGTTTTTTAATGGGGTTTTTTAAATTTTAGAATGCATAAGTTATAATTTCTACCCACTTTTGACAAATACTATTATTTAATTTTATTTGCACCCATATTTCCGGGATTTACACTTTATTGAAATCTAAAAAATTAACATTTTCATATTGTACATTGTTTTCCAAAGTTCTTATCACTACTTTATTTTGTGCTGTAATTTAACTGGTATTGATTTGAAATTAATTGTTTTATTTAACTTTAAATGAATATTTGCTTGCTTATATTTTCAAATTAAGAAACTGGTCACCTGCTGTCCGTGAGGTTGACCCCCAGCCCGCGACACTGCATGAACTTCCCAGTGGCATCGTGTGTCCAGTCTGAGGGAGACAGATCGGGTGAAGGCAGTCCTTGAAGTGAACAGGATGAGACAGAGTGAGGACGGCTATGTCGTAATCTGAAAGAATCGGACATCCTAGAGACAAGGGCCAACAACAGATTGATGTCACTAACTAGCAAGAGATTGAGGTGATTATATCATTGGTCATAAACAATCTGAGCCTTACGGTAAGTCATCCTGTCATAGGCCGGGTGGGTCACTATTCTGTAGTCTGAAAAGACCAGGCTATCGTCTGTACTGTTCTCTCCGTGCGTGTATTCCCCCAGGATAAGCTTCGGCCAATTCGCTCCGAGAAAACTGAACACCAAAAATAGTACAAAAACAAAAAATAATTTTAAAAAATTAAAAAGAAGAAAAATACACAAGAAAAGGAATTTTAAAAAATGAAATATTGATTTAGAATATTGAAAATAAAAGACGAATTGGAGACAAACTAATCTGATTGGATTATTTCACTTATAAGGACTACCTGAGGCCAAATTTAAATCTAAAAAGAGAGTTGAAGAAAAGTTTGATGTAATAATACATGAAAACAAAATAATTCAAAACAGACTAAACACTAGCACCATCTGGTATTTTTAATGCAATAGTAGTCAAAATGTACACACTGCGCTGTAGGAAAATGCTTCACTGTTTTCGTAACCACCACAGCACAATTGAAATATCCTAATTAAAAATTTTTTCTTCCCCAAACAGGCATTTCTTTGAACAAGTAAAGTGCAATGATGAATTTATATTTAAAAATAGCTAATTATATAAATGACTTTCTATTCTTTTATAAGAAAGACACATTCAATCCAAATCCTGTACAGAAACACTTAAATATGCAGTGAATAGAGCATAAAATTTCAATGATTAATTTAAAGGTTTCATTTAAATTAATTCTTGTGAAACTAAATGCGTTATGATGAAAAAAAATATATATTTTTTTCTAAAATAAATAAAACTCCATGTCTCCTTCATCATATCTCATTTATTAAGGACGCTTTCTCTATAGAATAGATTTTTACGTCCCACGATTATTCATGGTTTATAAAATTGTATCGCAGCTTTATGGGATTTTTAAATGTTGATAGTGTGTTTTCCTTGTTTGTTCTGACAACCCATCCCACGCCAGAATGCCAGACGGGGAGAAAGAGGCTGTATGTTTGTATGCCTTATTCTTTCGAATAGAGCAAGAAATAAGTTAATTCTTTTATTAAATCCTGTATATTAACTTCACTGTTGTCTCTTTGTCCGTAGGGCGGAAAAAACAAAAGTCACAATATGACCCCTGTCCCGTTAGTCTATCGGGCTGAAATTTTGCACATAGACTAGTGTCACGTAACAATGCATTGTATCAAAATTTCAGATCGATCGAATGTATTGTAATAAAACTAACGCACTTTTGGTTTATCTCTATATAAATGTATAATGGCCGTCTGTTGTTGACATTCACGAGTTTGCTGAGTTCACTCCACCGATCGGTGACCACACCCCCACCCCCACCCGTACCCATTTTAGAGCATTAGTGAGTTAAGTCACTTTCAGTCTATAAATGTTTGTTTTGAATGTAAATGTAATCAATACTTTTAGTTCTGTCTCATGTATAAAGGATTTATAGTCAAAAATGTTGTTTTTACGGGTTGTTGTATTATACAATCATAGTCAATATTGCGCTCGCCTCACCAGCTGATCGTTAAGGCTAAGGCCACAATAAAACATGTTGATGTATGACTATCGCTAAAAAGTCCTCCGCTGACCCGAAGACGAGATGGGCGCCGCAAAGGTCAACCAAGTCTCGAGGAAGTTCTAATGGAAATATTAGAACCCCCTACGATCACGAGGATAATGGGACACACAAATATTTTTAATATAAATTTTTAAAAATACCATCATGAGGTCATTTGTTTCTTTTTATTTTATTTTTTGAAAATATTTTTTTTTTTTTAATTATAGTTTTTTTTTTGTTTTTTTTTTGCGTATCCCAAATGTACAACTTTTCTGATTTAAATCTGTGACACAAACTTACTCAAAGCAATGTGCTGCTGTGACAACGTGACGATGTGACACCAACGTCCCTCCACACAGATCATCTTTGTGAGGGTCACGTTCAATGTAGACCATCCAGGGGTAGGCACACCTCCTGGCTTTTGTCCCGCCAACAATTCTTTTCTCTCGTACAGATGATGAGACACCACATGTGTATTCTGTGGAGACGATTTGAATGAATTAACTTGAATGAAATACACGATTTATTACTTAAGGTGGGAAAAGGTTAGATTGTATCATATCATATTTTATTGAATTATAAGAATTTACATGACTTAATACTACATTAGCTTCAATTTAATTAGATCAGATAATTTTTTGAAATTTGTTATTTGTTTTTTTTTTTATTATTGATAGATGTATGGCACTCATAAAATCCATCAAATGTATGATATAAACTTGGAAATATAATCCAAAACCATTGTTTATCACAACATTCTAAAAATATGTAGCAAAACAAGAAAGGGAAAGAGTGTTAAGTAATAAAAAAATAACATCTTTAAATGGTTATGACAGTTTCTCATCAACCAGGTAATTTCCTTTTTCATTGTGTTGTAGGGTCTTATAAAAAAATATTTTGCACTCCAACTCAGGCTAGATTCTAGATCTATGTCTATTCAGTATTAATTTATTTATTTTTTTTTTTTTGCATTTTGAACACGATTTTATCTTAAATGCACCTTTCACTAACGTCTGGTAATAATTACTACTCTAAATAATGGATAAAATTAGAAAACTACTTATATAAAAAGGAATAGTATTCTTCTTTTAAAATAAACTTTTTAAATGTGTATGACGAACATTTGTATCTTTTTGGGTGATATCGATACTTTAGTTAAGATGTCGATTTTATTTTAAAGTTTATTCAATTATATTAAATTTTATTATGTAAAAATGTAACAAGTGTGTTTAGACGTTATCGCATTTTACCTCTCTCCGTTTGATCTGGTGAGGCAGGCGGAGTCGTTAAATCCTCTGATATCGATCCTTTTGTGGCTTCGAAGTCTTTTATTTGAATGAATTTAGATTTGAAAATTGTATTTGTAGGCTTCATTGATGTGGTTGGTATCGTAATTGAGCTTAACTTTTGTAAGTACTTGCGAAATGAAGGAATGATCATGCCACGATACTTGTACGTGTCCGCGGCGTGTCGGTGGCTAGACTGAGAAGTGGTGACGCCCATGGCTGCAAGGGCGGATGATGACTGTGCACCCCCATTAATGGACGGACTTGACCTCTGGTCAGTTGTTTTAGTTGCTTGTTGGTCATTTTGGGTGGTCTTTTCATAGTCATTCAAATGACCTGTTCGAGATTCACAAGGGTTAACAGTTAACTACATAGTCTTACAACACATTTATAAATCCCATGTAAAAATAATTTCAAATTCTATTTACAATTGTTAGAGACACGGTTAAAAGACCAGTTCCTTACAACTAGGCCAACAGCACATACCTTAAAGTTGTTTTTATTGTTTTAAACTAAGAAACATTCAAAATATTTTAACATTCTTTGAAAAATTATCGATAAAATTTAGAATTAATTAAAAATCTCTATAAATGTAAACATAGATTCTTATCTGAAAGATAGTTTTAAAATTTCAAAAGAAGTTAGAAATACTTTATACTTTAACTTGTGAAAATATTTTTTTTACGAATCCTTATCCTTTGTAAAGCTTACTAACAAGTTGTTAATAACTTTCTAATTTTTGTCTCTGAAAAAAAATGTAATAGTTTTCTGTTTAGATTAACTACTACAGATTTACATCTTCAATGTTTAATATAAGTACAAAAGTAAATAGTCTATTTACATAAACCCTTACGTATAAATCCTATTCAAGGTAACGCTTCAAGTGTTAAACAATATACAATATACATGTACATAACCAGTATACGTGGTCACTCAACTACAACACTACCCTCGCTGTCAACAATGATTATATGAGAATAATGTACAGAACATGTGGAAGTCTCAACGCACCCAAGAAAGATGCTAACGTATAAAGCTGTACAATCCCAATGTAGATTCTAAGGTATCAAGCTGTTCAACTCCAAAACAAATCCTAACTTATAAACCTGTTGAAGTCCAAAGAAAATGCTATGCTTATAAAGCGGTTCTATTCCCAAGTAAATGCAAATTTAAAAGGCTGTTCTAATCCAAAGAAAATGCGAACGTTTGCAGCTGTTCAATTTTTAAAAAGATGCTAACTCATAAAGCTGTACATTTCCAAAGAACCACAAATTTGACAATGGAGTTGGAAGAAGTCTTTAAAGTTAAAGGTTTTGGAATCAAAATGTACCTGTAAAATTACTTTGTGTGTTGTGTTCCAGCACGCAACAAACCAGTTGGTCATCACATAGCAAACCTGGCACAGTGCCCTCTAATGTGCTTCCATGAGAACAATTTACTAGGCATGTGCCGTACAGGTAACGACAATCTGTCAACAAATCAAACATGGACTCAATATTTTTAGTTGTTTTCTGGGCCGTCACTAGAGAATATCTCATGTTAGTTTTGTTTTAAATATACTTTCCTTCAATTAGCTTCCAACGGGTACAAACATGTAGTTAAAAGTCGTCCAGCGGCTACAATATAAATATTTAAATTGTAGTTATCATTTGACAGTAAACAGGTTATCAGTTTAGAGACTTACATTTAAGTCAATTATTGGCTTTCGTGATAAATAAATTAATGATTAATATAAAAGATTGTAATGATATATTTGATCAGATTGTATTTCCTTTAATAATGATTTAAGAGCGATAACTTATGAAATCCCACAAAGATGATAATTGTCATTTATGTACTTACAGTTAATGTTGTGTAATGTTTTATTAGATTTGACGTCATCGGTCCCTGCCAGCATGCACCACCCAAGAATAGCACAGATGCCAGCTAGGCTCCTAACTCCAGCTACCCATGTAGCAATGGTAGCCACGGACAGCATCTCAAACACGCAATTCTCGGCTCTTTTAACAGATCGAACCTTATCACCTCGAGAGACATTTGTCGCCCAAAACGATCCTCCTAAAACGTTAGGTTTTATTACAAAGTACTCTATAAACAGGCTTCGGGTTTTTTGTTTTTTGTTCTGATTTAGAGCTCGGAATAGTCGTTAAACATTATTTTTTTAAAAAGTCAAGACACCATTTTAAATCGACCTTCACTATTAACAATCGTACGTACCATCTGAAGATTTTCATTTAGTTCAGAAAGCTGCGTTTATTCTGCTTTTTCTTATGTTTGTATTCCGTATGTGAACGAGGGACACGTTATACAATTGTAATCAACTCAACAGTAAGAAGAGTTCACAGGACACGTTACAATGAAGTTAAACAGTAGATCTTAGACAAATCCTTATCATGCTTGCCAGTGAAAAGTCACACAACAAAGTTGAGACTTTACGAGAAGAATCACATTAATGTTATATTTCCATTAAAACTCACTGCCATCAGGTTTACGTCGTGTCTAAATATACCACGATCTGTCCGCGTAGTTCGGTAAGTTGTCAGCGACTTGTGTCAACAGACGTGTGTGTGTCAATAGGACAGGGTGTGTGTTAAAAGGGTAGGGTGTGTGTCGTTAGAGTAGGGTGTGTTTAGGTGAAATAGGGGCGTCCCAGTTCGTTTCACTTAACCTCGACCTTAGGTACCTGTTCCATTATTTAAATAACTCACCTGTGATCACAAAGGTTCAGTAGATTGTTGTGTGTTTTTGTATAAATCTAAGTGCCACAGAAGATGCTTAGTTTTCTTGAAATTAGTTCTCAGTGACCATGTTAGTGTTATATGGTTTCATTTTTAATGTATAAAGGACATTAAAAACCTTTAAAACTATTTTTGCAAGTCAACGTGTATGAAAGAGAACAGTGTTGGTATAATTAAGTAGTAAATATCTCTCATATGTATTGTCCAGCGTTCCTCCAGATATGACATATAACAGTCAGATAACGTGTACTAAACAAAAGTTTTCTCAGAAAAATAAACTAGGTCTGCTCCAGATTGACATTGTTTTTTTCCTTCTTTATTTGTGTGAACATTGTTATTAGTATTACTATTGAACTTGAACTATCCCTTAACCCGACGCTGGGTCGTTGGGGCACCATTTTGAGCTGCGCACTAACTCATGCCAAGTGTCATGGTTCTGAGCTGCCTTCTGGGAATCGCTAAATGAAAGGCCGGTCCACTCTTTGATGTTGTCCTCCCAACTATTCCTTGGTCTGCCTCTTTTCCTTCTTCCCTGGACTGTGCCTTGCAATATCGTCTTTGAGAGACCTCCAGATCTTGACACGTGTCCGTGCCATCGTAGTTTCCTCTTTTTAATTGAGGTGAGAAGGTCCTCGTAAGGGCCAATGACAGCACTTATTTTGTCGCGGACCGCTTTGTTCGTGATGTGCGCCGTGTAGGAGATGTTTAATACCTTTCGAAAACATCTCATCTCAAGCGCACTAATTCTTTTTTGCAGTATTACTATTATTGATTAAATATATTGTTATTAGTATTTAGTGATGTTCCATAGCGGGGTACCCCAGTCAAGGCTCACCACGCCTTAGAACCACTTGACTAACAACGTGAGACCCCTCCCTCATTTACCAAACCATACCGTATCATCATAAGTAAAAATGTCAAGTCATAAAAAGTTTATCCTCCAAAACATTTGTCGGGAAAGCATGGTTCGTGAGCCAGATATGGCTCTACTGATAGCTGCATCTGGCTCGCAGACAAATGTTCGATTATTTGAAAAATAATTTTCTTCAGACATCTGCACATTAATTGCCTTAGAAAAAATATTTAAGAAATCTCTACGCCTGCATGAAGATTAATCTCAACGCGTATCAACCAAACTACAAAGCCACCAGCAAGGCCATGCAGCACCATCAGTCGCATTAATGGTAGGAATAACTCTTTATTGATTAGCAATAACATAACAATATTATTAAATATCATACAGAGACATAATTATTCTACTTTTAGGGTAGAAGTTAGGGGGCATCCATAAATGATGCCACGCACCTGGTGGGGGGCGGGGGGTGGAGGTGTTTCAGAAATGTGACATCACATCAGAACGCGCAACTTTAAACTAAAATTTTTAATTAAATATTTGATATCTTACAATTTATTTCATGACGTTTTAAATGGCTTCACGCATGTTGCGACATTAAGTCCAGCACTAAAGAGATACTTAAATGAGAAAAAAAGTAAATTGAAACTTGCTAATTTTGAAATTTAAAAAATATTGCTTTTTTGGGGATTGGGGGGATGCGCAAAGTTTTGTGACGTCATATTGGATAGATAGTTAAGTTTTTGTGACGAAGTGTGACGAGGGGGGAGTGGTGAAAAAGCGGCCAAAATCGCGTGATCTCATTGATTTAAGGCACCTTGCACAAATAAACTGAGTGATTAGTTTTAAACATATTGTATGGCTCTCACAGAATTACTTTTAAAATATGAAGTGTTTATGGCTCTCTCAGACAAAAAGTGTCCCGACACTTGCTCCAAAGAGGGATAACGAAATATAAAGATATCGACGCATTGTCCTGTCGCCTTGACCAGGTGTCTGTGGTTCTCTTGCCGGGGCAGTGATTGCTTCCTGACCTCTGACCCCTTAACAGTTCCATCAGAATGATTCTTGAATAAATTGCAGAACACCCAAGTTGCAGATCATTACTCGCCCAAGATGTAGATCATTACTCGCCCAAGTTGTAGATCAATACTCGCCCAAGATTTAGATCATTACTCGCCCAAGATGTAGATCATTACTCGACCAAGTTGTAGATCATTACTCGCCTAAGTTGTAGATCATTACTCGCCTAAGTTGTAGATCATTACTCACTCTGGTTGTATACTTATATATATCAAGATCATTACTCGCCCAAGATGTAGATCATTACTCACAAAAACTGTAGATCATTACTCGCCTAAAATGTAGATCTTTACTCGCCCAAGATGTATAGATCATTATTCGCCAAAGTTGTAGATCATTAATCGCCTAAGTTGTAGATCATTACTCGCCCCAGATATAGATCATTACTCGCCCAAGATTTAGATCATTTTCTCGCCAAAGTTGAAGATCATTACTCGCCAAAGTTGTAGATCATTACTCGCCAAAGTTGAAGATCATTACTCGCCCAAGGTTTAGATCATTACTCGCCCAAGTTGTAGATCATTACTCGCCCAAGTTGTAGATCACTACTCACCCAAGATATAGATCATGACTCGCCCCAGATATAGATCATTACTCGCCCAAGTTGTAGATCATTACTCGCCTAAGTTGTAGATCATTACTCGCCCAAGATGTAGATCATTACTCGCCTAAGTTGTAGATTATTACTCGCCCAAGATGTAGATCATTACTCGCCTAAGTTGTAGATCATTACTCGCCCAAGATGTAGATCATTACTCGCCTAATTTGTAGATCATTAGTCGCCCAAGATGTAGATCATTACTCGCCCAAGATTTTGATCATTACTCGCCTAAGTTGTAGATCATTACTCGCCCAAGATGTAGATCATTACTCGCCTAAGTTGTAGATCATTACTCGCCCAAGATTTAGATCATTACTCGCCTAAATTGTAGATCATTATTCGCCCAAGATGTAGATCATTACTCGCCCAAGATGTAGATCATTACTCGCCTAAGTTGTAGATCATTACTCGCCCAAGATGTAGATCATTACTCGCCTAAGTTGTAGATCATTACTCGCCTAAGTTGTAGATCATTACTCGCCAAAGATATAGATCATTACTCACCCAAGATATAGATCATTACTCGCCCAAGATGAATTGCATTACTCGCCCAAGATGTAGATCATTACTCACCCTGGTTGTATACTTATATATATCAAGATCATTACTCGCCCAAGATGTAGATCATTACTCGCCAAAACTGTAGATCATTACTCGCCCAAGTTTTAGATCATGATTACAACAGAGATAAATTATTTTACCTGAAATTATTTATTATTGTTATTATTATTTATTTTTTAAATTTAGATATTGGTTTGTAGGATTGGTTTTTATAACGACAGGTAAAAAAAAATCAAATTTTTATGTGGATAATATATTTGGGGTATTTATTGTCAACAATAGCAAAAAGAAACATATTTTATGTAGAGGTAAACTAAATGTGCATTAATTTTATTATGATACATTCGATCCATTTGAAATTTTGATACAATACATTGTCATGAAAGATATGTTTGTTTAAAAATTTTGAGATCTCTAAATTTTGAGGACCATCAGAAGTAATTTAATTGTACGTTGGAAATTTTGAACGTTTGCGGACAGAAACAAAAGCAAGTTAATAAAATGTGGTAATAATAATAAAATAATAATAAAAGCGTATCAATTCTACCCAATACTTCGAGAACCACTGATGAAGTACCAGTGGCGGATTTAGCTATAGGGCAGGGGGGCGGGTCGCCCCCCCCCCCCGCGCACCTGTTCGGTCTAAAATGGCGCCTCCTTAAGACGCCCTTAATGAACAATAAAAAGGTGTAACTAGAGTAGAAAAAAAGATTGTTAAACACGAAACTTTTAATCAATGACTAAACTGCAATACGACAATATTGGCTTGCTAAATATCGTATTTCAAAACTGCAATATCTGGTTTGGTCAGTAGGGGCGTCGCTAAGTGGAAAAGAATAGAGGAGCATTGAAACGAATGTTAGGCGTGGCATTGTTTTAGCAAAACAGAGGACACAGAGAACAATCTTGCTTTATTGATGGTAGTTGTAGAAATACTGGAAATTTTCGTTAAATGTTAAGTTCATTAACCAACTATGATTCCACTTTAAACAGTCATCTAAAGTTTAAAAAGAAAAATGAAATTTATTTAAGTAATGATGTGCAAATTCATTTAATTCAATCATTTGCACCTGAAATATCAGCAGCAATTGATAATAAAGTTAAGTCTTCACATTTCTTTTCTTTAATTATTGATTCAACCATTAATATATCTAAAATTCATCAGATGTCACTTTACGTTCAGTTTTAAGAAATGTTGAGGAAAGATTTATAGGCTTGTATACTTTGGTAAACAGAAATGCTGCAAACCTGCATTTGCTTAGAAGATTCTAACGGAACTACACATTACAAAAGCGAAACATTGACATCACAATCTGTGGAGGAAAGGCATACGACGACGCATCTGTGATGTCTGGAATTAAGAGTGGACTTAAAACTTTCACCCAATGTTGTCCCCATGTTTTGAATTTGGTCACTATCGAAGCAATTTCTGTACACAGTAATGTACATTTGTTTTTTTGGCTCAGCTGAAAGGTTGTATGCATTCTTTACGTCTAGTTTACCACGTCTACATACTCTTAAAAAAAGATCATAAATGTCAATATGAATTAACTGTAAAAACTCAGAAATGACAAGATGGTCAAGCCATAAGCATGCAGTTGTTGAATCATTCTCTGCTATTTTAGCCACTCTAGAAGATATAAATTCACGGAAATCAACATAACATAGAGGAAGTGTCGGAAGTCAGAGCAGAAGCTGTGGGACTATCTGTTTTAATAACAAATATTATTTTGTTTTTTCTGATGCTATTTGTACAAAAGCTGGTTGATATTTTCGTGTTATCAAACCACTTGTAGCGCAAGAGTATTGACATTGCAATTGCAAAACGATTAATTGATGTTGGAAGAAATAAGTTTATTGAAAAGAGAAGCGATCAAGCTTTTTAAAATTCTGAAAGAAGTTGTCTAATCATATATTAACTAAAATTGTTCCAAACTAGATGTTAAAAACAAAATTTAAGAAAACTCAAATTTGCAAAAAATAAAAGTACGGCAGGTGAACCTAGTAGAGATGAAAGGGCTGATGATCCAACTACTGGTTTTAAATCTGAAACATACTTCACTATCTTGGATACAATACTAAAATAAATAGATGATCGATTTAATGACTTTAGGGGCACAGCTTTTTATTTCTATTGTATTGATCCATCAAAAATGTTGGAAGAAAATACAGATTCTCTTTGAAGTTGATGCAAAATTTACAAACATATTAACCTTGAAAAAGCAATCGTTGAATAGTATACTTTCAAAGATTTGTATGCATCACAACGTCCATCAAAACGTCCATCTTAACATCCATCACAACGTCCATCAAAACGTCCATCACTATCTACAACTAGTGAGCTACAACTTAAAGAAAATAAATGGCATCAGGACTCCCTAATTTGTCAATACTCTATACAAATTTACTAGAATCTTCTTGGTAGCAATGATTGAAAATCATCAAAATTATTTGCGCTCAAAAATGAAAAACGAACGTCTGTCTGGATTGGCAATAATTTCAAATGAACATGAGAACTTTGACTTTGAATCAACGATAAATCGTTTAGGTTCATGTAGAAAGGAATTTAAATAAGGCTCAGGGCTCTATACAAATTCGCATAAACTAAGTTTCTTTCTTAGATCAAAAAATATACTATTGAAATAAATATACGTCACTATTTTGAAAACATATCTGTTTATATTGTTTCTTCTGTTTGTCTTGTTCGATGATTTGGAAAATTTACTAAATTAGTAGGCTCATAATTATTATTTCTAAGGCTGCAGAAATTAATGATTAATTTCTCGAGTAATAATTAAAAATGTTTAAAGATTAAATTATTTTTAACGATTAATTGACACATCACTTACAAATAATTGGAAGTAAAAAAAAAGTATATATAAACAATTTTTAAAAATAACGCCTGATAAATAATGAATTTCCTGAAGATGACATGTACATTTTGGTTTTAAAATATTGACTGACGGGAATGTTTAAAATGTTGATAAAGTTTGCCTACTTATCAAACCAAATGAAAAGCGTATGAAGCTAATGGCAGTAATGGTGTTTGACTTAGAGACAGAAATGACGACAGCTCTTCTGATGAATTACTGCGTTACAAAATGGAGATGAACGTTCTTGAATCCATTAATCCAGTACAATGGTGGAAAGTTAATGAACACCAATATCTGATAATGTCATTCCTTGCCAAGACCGTTTTGAGCATACCAGTTACATCAGTTCCATGTCAATGTATGTTCAGTTCTGTTGGTTATATTGTCAATTAGACCCGCTCATCACTTGAACCAATTAATGTCAACACACTTTTGCGTAGTTGGTGAAAAGTTGATACATAAAGAAGACATTCCAGTGTTATTTAGATTTTTATCAGAACGTTAGATAAGTGTTACTTATGACATCATAAATTAAAATTTTTGGCTTTAATCGAAATTAACGATTAATTAATCGTTAATTTTTCAAAAGTTAACACTTAAATTTAAATTAATCGTTAACAGCCCTAGTATTTACCCAAAATCTGTTTTTAGTAAAATTTTCGGCGCCCTTTGAAATTCTCCTCGCCCCCCCCCCCAACGCAGACAAAGCAAAATCCGCCACTGTGAAGTACGTTTATTTAGATCCGCATTAAGTGAAGTGAATAAACAGTAATTCGTGATTATTTACTCGAATGCCGGATTTGAAATTCTGAGGAAAGGGAATTTTCTAAGGTTACAATGACTAGCAATGGACGTTTGAAATTTCACACAGTTGGGATTGAAATATGGGCCAGTGATGCGCTTAGCCCTACAACATTGGTTTTCAAACTGTGTGTCGGGACACGCTAGTTGGGCGTGAGTGACACATTTGTGATTTACACAGAGGTGTGTCGTGACACGGTAGTGTGGCTACACAGAGGTGTGTCGTGACACACTAGTGTGGTTACACAGAGGTGTGTCCTGACACAGTAGTGTGGTTATACAGAGGTGTGTCGTGACACACTAGTGTGGTTACACAGAGGTGTGTCGTGACACGGTAGAGTGGTTACACAGAGGTGTGTCCTGACACAGTAGTGTGGTTATACAGAGGTGTGTCGTGACACACTAGTGTGGTTACACAGAGGTGTGTCGTGACACGGTAGTGTGGCTACACAGAGGTGTGTCGTGACACAGTAGTGTGGTTATACAGAGGTGTGTCGTTTCACACTAGTGTGGTTACACAGAGGTGTGTCCTGACACAGTAGTGTGGTTATACAGAGGTGTGTCGTGACACACTAGTGTGGTTACACAGAGGTGTGTCGTGACACGGTAGAGTGGTTACACAGAGGTGTGTCGTGACACACTAGTGTGGTTACACAGAGGTGTGTCGTGACTAGGGCTGTCAATATTGTTGAAAAATGCTGCCCGGGTACCCGTCCAAAGTTTGAACGGGTACCCGGGTTACCCGTTCGAAATGCCACAAAATGTTCGTCATTATGCCCCCTATTACTACCATTAGCCTTTTACTGCTTTGCTTATTGTGGAAATGCAAATTTTGATGTAATGAGTGAACGATTGTAAAATGAAAACATTGAAATACTACAGTAGTACAGTGGTGTAAAAACAGTGAGCAAAGGGGTCCTAAGGTTTTTTTGAGCGGGGGGGAGGGGTATGCTAATCGTATGATGACATGGCGGGTTATTTCTAGTTCATAGCTGTAGCTGACAACTGTTTTAATTAACTAAACTTTTCAGGACTTGCCCCTACTTAGTGGACCCATCCCCCAGTATTTATTTTTGTAATACAGTAAAGATATTCAATGATTGAAATATGATTTAATAAATAAAAAATAAAAAAATAAAATTTAAAAAACGACCCCTCCCCCAGAACATAGCAGGTGTTTATTTCTTTTAAAGTATGGTGGGGCTAGGATTGGAGACATATGTTAGTGGGGGGGGGTAGATAAAATAAATTGGGGCGTCTCAATCGGTAACAAAGTTTAGCGGCGTATTTCAAAGCCAAGGTCATTTCTAGCCATTCCTAGTTATCGCTCTTGTGTCCTATTTTGTGTCATACTGAAAGGACAGACCCACCCCCACCATGTATTTTTGGTTATTATAGTGAAAATCATTCAACAATTGAAATATTTTTTAAAAAGTATTTGGTGGAGATAGGAGTGGAGACACGTGTGTGTCGGTGGGGGGGGGGGGATTAGATAAACAACATTGGCTTGCTCAATCGGTATCAACAATGAGCGGCGTATTTCAAAGCCAATGCGAAGGTCATCTCTAGCCCTTCCTAGTTAATAGTAGTTATCGGCGTTGTGTTCTATTTTCCTTGCTTGAACAATTCAAAGAACTAAAACCTTTTTTGTTTTCAATGATTTTTGCTTTATGTTCCTGGTAAAAAAAAAAGTATATCAAAATACTTTGTTAACTTGTAGTTTGTCGGGACCGTGTTTTATTTCCCTTTAACACGTATATCTTTTAAAGCATTTTCATCTTAATACGCATTTCACCATATTTATTTTAAACGAAAAGTTTGAATTTGATAAATTATTCGCGAGCCGAAATTTGTACACAGAAGAGCAAGAGTTTAAATACTGGTGGTAAAGATATTGCAGTAACATTTTCACGGGTACCCGGACGCCATTTTACTACCCGGGTAATTGCTCGGCAACGGGTACCCGGGACCCGGGTACCCGTTGACAGGCCTAGTCGTGACACGGTAGAGTGGTTACACAGAGGTGTGTCGTGACACACTTGTGTGGTTACACAGAGGTGTGTCGTGACACAGTAGTGTGGTTATACAGAGGTGTGTCGTGACATGGTAAAGTGGTTACACAAAGGTGTGTCGTGACACACTAGTGTGGTTACACAAAGGTGTGTCGTGACACACTTGTGTGGTTACACAGAGGTGTGTCGTGACACACTAGTGTGGCTACGCAAAAGTGTGTCGTGACATAGAAATGTGGTTACACAGAGTTGTGTCGTGACACGGTGAGTTATAGTTTGCAGGCTATAGTTGTGTCACGAAAAAACAAGCTATTTAAATATAAAATAATTTTAAGAATTCTGTAGACTTGAAAACAAAGAAAATTGACTAAAAATGAAAAAATACGCGTGGTAAAATTAATTTATAAGCATGGTCATAAAAATATGGAAAAGAATCATCGAAATAAGCTACAGATGTATCTGTTTTGTTGTTTGTTTGTCTGTTTTTTTTGTTTGTTTGTTTGTTGTTGTTTTTTTTTTTTTTTTTTTTTTTTTTTTTTTTTTTTTTTTTTTTTTTTTTTTTTTTTTTTTTTTTTTGTTTTTGTTGTTTTTTTTTTGTCTGGTGATTTACATTATTTAAATCAGTGATATTCAAAGTGGTGTTCCGCGGACCGGTGACGGCCCTTAGGCTATCCGACGACGGCCCGCAGAGGTTGTTATCAAGAAAATACAGAAAAAAAATATAATTATAATCCTCCATATGCCACCATTAATACTAACATTATAGAATATATCAATTTTTTCGCCAATAACCACATAAAAGGAAACACATAATGTTAAAAAATAATTTGCATTTCGCTACCACTGCAAAATAAAATCAAGACAACATAAATGTAACAAAATCGTTACTAAAACATATCAAATCGCACCATTATCCACACTTCCCCAATTTAACTTCTAATTGACTTGACCACTTATGACTCGCCCACTTGTTACTTGACCACTTGTGACTTGACCACTTGTGACTTGACCACGTTTGACTTGACCACGTTTGACTTGACCACTTGTTACTTGACCACTTGTTACTTGACCACTTGTGAATTGACCACTTATGACTTCCCCACGTGTGACTTTCAAACTTGTGACTTGACCACTTGTGACTTGACCACATTTGACTTGACCACTTATGACTTCCCCACTTGTGACTTGACCACTTGTGACTTGACCACATGTGACTTGACCACTTGTGACTTGACCACATTTTACTTGACCACTTATGACTTCCCCACTTGTGACTTGACCACTTGTGACTTGACAACACGTGACTTGACCACATGTGACTTGACCACTTGTGACTTGACCACTTGTGACTTGACCACTTGTGACTTGACTGCTTATGACTTGCCCATTTGGGATAATGATTTTCAGAGAAGTGTTTATATAGTTTTCTTGGAAATTAATACTAAACCCAAAAAAGCTCATTCACGAGGCAAAAAATAAAAACCAAATCCAAAACTAAGAGAAAAGCAGCATCCGTGTCCACAAAAGACTCATATTTCCCCCTACAAAGATGTATTTTTTACATTCCACTCAAGTTAAAATTGGTTATATTTTAAGATTTCATTAGCTTTGACACATGTGTACATAAATTCGATGATTACATGCCTGATACTTTGTTCCAACTGCAAAGTAAGAAATAATCATGAAGCTGTTTAACTTAGCTTTATGAAGCTTGCATTTGGTACTCTTTAGCTTTCATTTAATGCTAATTCAGTTTATTTTTGGACATTTAATTTCAATTTCATCTAGGACTATTGGAGTTTCATTAAGGACCACTTCAGTTTTTAAAAGTTTGTTTCGTTTCATTTTTGACGATTTCTGTTCAAAACATGACATAGAGAATAAACGCATACGTCAGTTAATTCACAAGTCATCAGTTCCGGTAATCAGTAACCTCCGACGCCTTATAAACTTTAGCCATTGCCTCAACTTATATCAGCATTTTTATTTAACCCTTTACACTCAAGAAACCTCATTAATTTCAGCTATTGGGAATTACAACTGGGTCATCTATTTATAGCAATAAACTTAATTTTACTTTGAGAATGCTTATTTCGTTTAAATGGTTTATAACAACATTTAAATGAAATAAAAATTATTTAAATAAACAGACAGCTCTTTATTTTTCAAATCCTGTTTAATTAATATTGTCAACAACAAAAAAAACAGTATGAAAATATCCATTAAATCTAGATAAGATCTAAGTACTTTTCTATAATAATCGACTTTTTCTAGAAATAAGATCAATATAGCAGGCATGAATTAATTCTTCATTTTTCTCAATTTTCAGCAATAAAGTTCTTAAGTAAAATAGTTTTACATCCGCAAAAATTGTGGTGCAAATTTATTATTACTTTTATCAGAGGAACCTCATGAGTAATGAAAAACATCATCCCTGCCACATGAATCTATATTAAAAAATGTACAATAACAAAAGGCAAACTCTGAAGATAACAAGACCAAAATAATGTGCAGAAATCAGCAGCAGACATCTAAGAGATCTTGTTTAGAGTTGCCAGTTAGACTACATAGAGATTCTGTTGACTCCACACATAAAATATTAAAAGAGCTACCAGATGGGTAGAAACATTTAACATTTATGTTTTAAAAAATGTTATGTTACATATGTGAAAATTTAGGTTTTATTCTGCTATGACTATTACTGGTAATGAAAAAAAAATAGTTGGCATGGTTTTTAAGTAAATCTCAATTTATTTGTTTTAGTGATAACAAATAAAGGTAAAATGCTTTTTGTTTTTTCAAAGCTATCTTGTATATATGCATGATAATTTTTTTATTAAAACAACCAAAACCATAGATCAAATAGAAAGAATTAAAAAAATTCATTACATTTAAATAGTTGTTTTTAACTTGGCATCGTGGTCAAAAAGACATAAAGAGAAAAAATTGAAGAAATTTTAAATTCACATGTTCATAGTCCCCTTGGGACTTTCCCAAACTACAAAATTGGTAATATTTTACTGAGGTATACCCAAAAAATGAAGTCACCACTGATTGAATGCCATCATATGACAACAATCATCTAAGTCACAGCATGGCTTACAACAATAATTGCTCAACAAAGATCACAGCTATGGTAGGCCTAGGGAGATAGTAGCAGAGGTTCTGTAGCTATTCTGTCATGTTAATGATACAGGGATTAAAATTTGTTGTTTAAAAAAAATGCAAGAGCTACAGCACACAGTTGTCATAAATAGCAAAGATAATGTTAAAATAAAACATGAAAACATCTGTGGTCATTGGAATATTCATTAAAATATATTTTTACTGGGATATGTCAGGTCTCAAAGGAAATAAATTACTTTGTCTAGGGTGAAATGTCTGCTTCTGATATGGAATACAAGACTAAATACAATCAGAGATGCATAGAGAATATTAAACATTGACAAAAATATTACAAGAAATGGAAATTAATTTGATTTCTGTCAGGTACAGAAATAAAAGTAAGTTCCTACAGAAATAATCTTGATCTAAATAAATTTTAAATTGAAACTTTCCAAATATAGAAATCATTAATGGATTAATCCAAGAGTAAATTTCTTACAGAGATCAGAGAATCATTTTAGTTGAGGATCTGTTATATAAAGTACCACTGATAAATTTTATAATAAAGTAATTTTTTATATAAAAGATAGAACATTTAAAGTACAAACAATCACAGATCTTTGACTATTATCATCAATTTTAACATTAAAACAATTATTGATTTTACAACCTAAAGATAGCAAAAATTTGAAAATCACACTGAAGTAAGTGTAACAAGTGTTTGCATAAAATTTTTCCTATAACATTCATTAAATTCTTTGAAAAGACAAAGCAATTTTTAAACATGACTTCATTTAAAAGAGATCTTTTCAATATATATCCAAAAAATAGAAAATAAAATTTGTTTGTTAAATTTTGTTCAAATGCTCACTTTAACCTTATTATCTGTGCTAAGTTTGGTAAGACCCAGTTCTACCACAAAGGAGTTAGAATTATAAATTATCATAATATTTTGCAATTTAAAATTCTCTTTAAGTGTTAACAAAGATATTTTTTTAAATATTTAGAAGAAATAAGTAACTTAAACCTTCAACTATTACATCTCATGAAGAATAATTATTATTATAAAACAACATATAGGGACATGATTCTCCCTATAATTAATGTAAACAATTTTGTGCATAATTCTGTACACGCCAGAATATAAAATTTATTTTAACTCTAAGTCTCACCAGCTTCATCAGCTAGAAATTTTACCATATTTTGAGAAAGAAAAAAACAAACAAAAATTTAAATAATTGCTAACTAATTTTTAAAAATTCCAGATTAAAATATGAATATAATGTAATATTTACACAATTTTAAAGTATGTTATTACTTTAAAAAGATAAATTAGCAAAGTGATGAAAACAATCATGACATTCACCCGTTGACAAAGATTGATGGGAAATTTGGTTGGTAAGGTACCTTACTTTAAAACATTTTTGCATCAATATAACAAGAAAAATAAAAGATAACAAGAAAAATAAAAGATTTTAAAAGAAATTAGCCATCAAAACAATTTTGTGAACCTTTGTAAAATATCACATTTGTGACTCTTTTGTTTTTTTGAAAGACAATTGTATTTTTAATAAAAATTGATCACATTGCTGTCTAGCTTTCACAACCCATGAAATTATCTTTGGCAAACAACAATTACCTCCCTTTCACACTTTGAAGATGTTTTAAATCCTGGAGTCTGGTTGTTTAAGTTCCTCAGGTTTGATTGAGTTATTTACAATTTAAAAAATAAAATATACAGAGTTAATAGCTAAGAAATTCAGTGGAAATTAAATGAATATTTACAATGAGTGATTATATTTGGCTGCTATGGAAGTCCTCTTATTTGTTTTGTGCATAAAAACTTCTTATTAACACATATTGCCTTTTAGAATAATTCCCAAATACATTTTTTTTTTAATTTGTAGACTAAATTATCATATTCACTCTAAAAAAATTATTATTTTATTTGTGCATAAATTTATTTAAATCAATTTTTTTTAAAAATCCCAATAGATTCTTAAAACTGTTAGATTTTTTTTTTTTAAATTATTCTTTAGGACACATTATGATTTCAAAACGTCCATTAATCCCCTTCTACGAATGTAAAGCTATCCATGTTCCTAATAATCTAATTGACAGGTATTTCATACAATTGTACTAGCTTCATCTCCGTAACTTGCTCATTAAAACCTTGCTACTAATCCATCTCCTCTTCCTGTTACTGTCATGTGTTTTAAAGGTAGTTTAGGTACTGCAGCCCACTTGCGGGTAAATCAGTTCACTAACACAGCTGCCTAATAATGTAGATTACTGAAATGAAGCTCTCAGTTCCCTTTCACCTATTGGGAGCGGTGGCCGGAAGTTTTTGACGATTCGCTTTGATCCGTTTTCATCACAGCACAGATTTCTTAAAGCTCTTATCTGTGGGATGTATGAAAAAAAAAACAGTATTTCAGTATTACAATAACTATCAAATTTATAAATTTTTAAGGCGAAATAAATTTACGACAATCAAAATTAATACTTTGATTCACAAATTAATTTTCTTGATACATTAACTGATAGCCTGAAAATTTGGATTTTCAAATAATTTTAAAAACTAAAATGAATGCTAAATGCCAACAGTTATGAAATCAGTTAATTATTGATTATAATTATATTTGCATTCAACATTTTCCTTTGAAACATCTTATTCTTACATGTAGGCAATGGGGATAATTATTGTTATTGATAAGTTCAAATTGTTGAAGTTCTTGTTCCCAAAATAACGTATTTCTATTTTGCCTTATTATACCCGTGTCACAGAATTGGGCTAACAATGGTTTGTGATAAATAAAACAACAGAAATTAGCTCTAAAAATGTAATTAATATTTACCTGTTCTGGGGACACTGTAATAGGCTCTTGCAGGACAATCCACTGGACACTCTCACAGCATGGCGGTGTAGTCAGGGAACCCTCATATGTCCAGTAGTTGCTAATATTACCTGTCATAAAGAGATATTGAGTTTATTGCAGAACAAATTTAGTTCAGTATGGGTGTCTATGTGTCCGGGAAGGGGGACCACAAACAGTGACAGGAGAGAGTGACAGGACAGAGTAAAAGAAAAGAATGACATGAAAGAGTGACAGAACAGAGTAAAAGAAAAGAATGACATGAAAGAGTTATAGGACAGAGTAAAAGAAAAGAATGGCATGAAAGAGTTACAGGACAGAGTAAAAGAAAAGAATGACATGAAAGAGTAATAGTGTTATAGAAAAGAGTGACAGAAAATTTCTTGTATAATAATAAAATTGTACTTAAAGATACGTGTTCAATTCTACATATCTGTTAATGGTCAATCACTGCTTCTTGACACTTACGTAAAGTGAGCCAATCAAATATTCCTACCTGGGAGGAGAGACTTTGGATTGAGATCTAGGCCAGTCTCCGTCTTGAAAGACTTACACTTGACCCTTGCAGCATTGTCCGACAGAACCTTGAAGGCGTCGTGATCTACTGTACCAACCTAAGGGACATCAAGATGTACAACACGTCTTCAACTTATCATCATGTCTGTGATACCTAACAATGTCTGGAGCCATTACTAGCAGTCATTTTCTTGCTTTCCCCACAGCAAATTTAAATAGAAAAAAAGAACTACTGACAAGCAGAAAGCATGTTTGGTATTTATGCTATAATTATTTCTCTTTACATAAACTCCACTAGATGCTTCTTCGTTACATTAACGATATTTACGAGATATACATTTAATTCTAATTTTATTATTTTGTCTGTCTTCCCTAGACTAGTCAACGGGTACCTAAAAAGCCAGCATACTCATTGCCGTGCAATTACACGGATAGTAAAATTGCGTCTGGGAGCCCATAAAAATGTGGCTAAAATGGCCATACCAACAGTGGTCAGTGGGTCATGTATGGTGGCTAGATTGCCTTGTATAGCAGTCCTTCAGGTGAAAATTATGTGGCGTGTTGATCGGGTACCCGAATACCCTTAAAAAATTTGAACAGGTACCCAGGCAGCATTTTCAACAATATTTACGGCGCTCGTCTCCATTACGTCTTCACGCAAATTTTTTTACAGCTTTGCCTTAGCTCCTTCTCTTTTTTTCTCCAAATTTCAGCAGACTCAAATATTCATTGTACTTATTTGGGGCTGAACTAATGATAACAAAGTAAATTTGCTTAGTTTCATTGTTTATATAATCACCTTGATAAACACACCAATTACTGCCAGTCCATCCGGCTGAGAAACAGCCTCGTTGAAATCTCTGTACTTGGCCGTGTTGTAGTGCACCAAATGAAGCTGTGAGAAAATAACACAAGCATGACTTAGTTTTAGGATTTAGTATTATATAGGGTAGTTAATTCATTGCTTTACCTTGTATATAAGTATAAGAAAATAAATGGAAACGGGAAAAAGTTACGTGGAATTCTTCTTGCACAAGTTTTGTTTGACAAATGTTTAAATACAATAAGAAATGTTTAATTTTGTGTCACCATGAACTCTGAATATGAGGTGGCGCTCTAAAATATGTGTATTATTAAACGGCCACTTGTAATGATCCCACTGGTTGACAAGGCCTGGCTAGCCGACAACTTGCATTGACTGGTTGACAAGGCCTGGCTAGCCGACAACTTGCATTGACTGGTTGACAAGGCCTGGCTAGCCGACAAATTGCATTGATTTATTGACAAATCCTTCCTAACGCACCACTGTCAATGGATTATATATTTGATTCAGTTTCTATTGCCAACTGATTTATACATGTGTCAAGAAACGCCTATAGCTTATAAGCTTGGTTTATAATTTATGTAGCCTATATTAACAATTTCATAACAGTGGCCTGTAGAAGGCATAAGAAATCGTATTTGTTTTTATGAAAGTAGAAAAACCATTGTTTCATTTCAATGTGTAATACATAAGGGACACAACTTTTTTATGTTAAGTTGCTATGAATATTGATTTATAATCAATATTTCATTATGTTGATTTTTTGTTGGGAGGCCAGAAAATATATCGTCTGCCCCCCCCCCCAATCAATCTCTTCAATAATATCACATGATGAAAGCCAACCAATGAAATTGTCCCCACTCCCCATTTCAACCAGCCTCTCCAAAATGTCCCCACTCACCTCAGACGGGTACATTTTCCCTTTGACTGTGTGTTCACTGCCACACTTGTCGTCATGTCCCCAATGAAAGTGAAACTGTACCAGCCTGTACAAAGAGTTGCCCAAAGGACCTCCGCTGATGGCTGTAACATCAAAGAGAAGACGCCCAAATGAGGAAGGTGTAAAATAGCTGTCCATTAACGGGACTACTTAGATGCATTTGCTCTCTGTGCTACGACAGCCACTGCCATTACTTAATTACTCAAGACGCAAATTGTAAATTAAGTTTAACCCTCTCCTCCCGAACCGTTTTTTTTTTCCTTTGCTGAATGAACAGAAAATATATTGTTGACAGGCAGTCTTAATTTTTTTTTTTTATTTTCTTTTTAAATACAATTTTGGGGTTATTTCTTTAAAGCACAAAACCTTATTAAAATTATGATTTTTTAAACAACTATTTTATCTTTTATTAATGCCAGTAACATTTAGATAAGACTGTTTTGTTTCTTTTGCTATATCAAGTCATAATTACCCCGTATTTATTGCTTTCCGAAATTAACAATAAAGAACAATAAACAACTAAATTTAATGGTATCTTTACCAAAATTCTTGTATTCATTTCTCGCGACAATATTTAAGTGAATAGTGATTAATAAACAATAATAACTTTATGATAGATGTGGATAAAAAAAAACAATTTTGAAGACACTGGTAATTTTAGTGAGTGCCCTACACAAATGCTTTTGGTGTGTGCAAGTGATGTGGTGTGTGTTGTGTGGATTGGTGTGTATACGTGGTATGAACGTGGTGTGTACACGTGGTGAGTACACGTTGTGTGTGCGCGGGATGTGTACAAGGTATCACTTACTTGACTCTGCGTTGATGTTAGCTTTGTACGAGTGACCGTTGTTCTCCACGGTCAGGTTGGACTCTGGGAGGTAGTTGATGATCAAGGGATTGTTGGCCAGGGCCTTGTCAAAAATGGCTCTGGATGGGTCAATGTCTACTGGACTTTGTCTTGGGCCGCCAGCTTCAGGAAAGACTTCTTTCCAGGTATCAGGCCCTATAAAAAAACAACAACACATGGTTAAATTTATTTCTCACAGAACTCCTTTCAACAGACGCCAAAAGAAGTTTTGCACAAACAAAAATAAGAACATCTCGTCGTCTCAACGATTTGTGTATTTAAAATTCTAGATGCTGAATCGTTTTCATCAGTTATTATTATTATTATTATTATTATTATTATTGTTGTTGTTGTTGTTGTTGGGGGCCGCGGTGGTCGAGTGGCAAGCGCGCTCGACCGTCGTTCCGATGGTCACGAGCTCGAATCCATGGGAAGCCAGGGACTTGCTCCCGGGGCCCAGGGAGCCCCCGAGCCCCACCCAGCTCCAAATGGGTGAAAAGCGGCTGGGTAATGCGTGGAACCCTTAGCCGTGGCATGCGATCGCTGCATCACCTGCCAAAAAACAAATGCTGCCTTGCAGATGGTCTTGGCTGACCAAAGGCTATGGAAGCAAATCCAGAAAATACAGCAGGCTGAAGTCGGAGACCACGGGCCAATTGGCGCAAAACTCGTGGCACGCAATATTGAGAACGAAGAAGAAGATTGTTGTTGTTATTGCTATTTTTTATAATTTGTTGTTTGCTATTTTATTACGGTTCCTATAAATGGACCTTCAAGAGACTAAACTAGACATCAAAATTATTTGATTTTAATTAAAAAAATAATCAAATTTAATTTACTCTGATGACAATTTAGTTTTCCCCCACCCCTTCCCAAGTCACCGAATAGAAGAAACGATGAACTGAAAAATGTAAGATCCTCTGATTAAAATGTGAACCCATCTAGTTGATCTAAACTAATTTCCATGTTACGGTCTCTTCACCTGTATTCTCTTCCTTCGACTTCTATCTGCTACAAAATCTTTATTTATTGCAGAAGCTATTCATTACATATTTTAAAGATTAATTTAATCTTCTTGCACTCATTATTCACTTCACACGACCGCCTCCCCCATTCTCTAAACCCATGTGCCACCATGAATTTCCCACCCTTGATCAACCCCCCCCCCCCAACCACACTCCAATGACAAACCTGTATTTGCCCAGGTAGTAAGTAACACGTGTGCTGTGTAAGATGACCTTAATTACTTAAAGGTTAACAAAAGTCTAGGAGGTAAATTTTCACTTGTGTTCTGTTGGGACTATGCCAGATTGATAAGTCGGTTATCAGATGCCAGTGCTTCTAAAACTGTTTTGTGCTTTTAATTTATAGACAATAAAATAGTCACGAGCGAACTCAACTACACAACTATAAACTTCTATAAACTTACTGACACTCAAATTTTGTAACAAGATCGAGCAATGCATGTGGTAAGCAAAGTAAAACTTTCTGATAATATGAAATCAGTAACTAGCACTTAGCTCATGACTTCATCTTGAAATATCTTGGGAATTATTGCAAAGGAAAAAGAAAGGTGGTTTGGATAAGATTTGTGAGGTGCGGGGGTGGTTGCGACGGATGGTCGAGCCACCAGAAATATGATTTGGAAGAGGAAAAGAAACTCACTTAATGACATACAAAGATGTTTTCTTAAGTCTTCTCGCGACCACCCCCTCTCCCCTATGTCACACATTACTTTAGCGGCATTAAGTATTTCGGTGGGGGGGGGGGCGTGGATTCATGAGCCACTCTGTTGCTAAGTGCATCACTTCATCAGGGATTTGCAATCTGCTAACACATTTTTCAAATTTAGAAATTATAATTTTAATGATATTAATGATATAATGATCGGACTACTTAGCAAGTAATTAATCCAAAGTAATGAAATATTCATTTTCAATTTAGTTTCATCTAAAAAAAAAAATAGTTCATAATGAAAAAGCTACTAGCTACCAAAACCATTTTTAATATAAACAAATTAGTACTTTTCAGACAATTTATCATAAATATAAAATGGTGCGAGTGAAAAAAGCCTGTTTCATATAAGAACTGAGCTTAAAAGATCCGGGAAGGAAAAAAAAACTTAATAATTTGTAACCATCATGGATCGATAAAAGCATCCTTTCAGCCGGTGTCACCAAGTGCATCACTTGTGTCAACCTTCGCAAAAAAGAAATTTTCGGGCCAGAGTTGCGCATGCGTATTGAAACATCTTTGTTGACAAAGAATCTTTTAGGCTAAGACTTTCCGTGTTGAATGACGTCCAGGAGAAAGCGCTGGCGCCAATTATCTCTTAATCTTTTCATCGTTTCAAGAATTTGTATGTACAAATATTGAACATTTTTATGAACTAAATTCAACATTAGTTTGAACAAATATTGAACGTTTTCATAAACTAATATTTAACTTTATTTTGAACAAATATTGAAAATTTTTATGAACTAATATTTAACATTACTTTGAGCAAATATTGAACGTTTTTATGAACTAATATTTAACATTAGATTGAACAAATATTGAAGGTTTTTAATGAACTAATATTTAATATTAGTTTGAACATATCTTGAACATTTTTATGAACAAAGTGCCCCGTTTAAGGAGGATAAATAAAGTGCAAACATTTCAGCTGAGATGTTTTTCAAATCTCTATGCCATAATTTGGCAAAACAGTGCAACGCGTAGCTTACGACCCCATGTCAATCATCATTCAGGTAACTCACCACTTTCATAATTCACCACTTTTGTAAGACACCACTCTCATAACACACCACTCTCGTAACTCACCATTCTCGCAGCTAACCACTCTCGTAACTCACCACTCTCGTATCACAAAACTCTCGTAACTCACCACTCTCGTATCACACCACTCTCGTAACTCACCACTCTCGTATCACACAACTCTCGTAACTCACCACTCTCGTAACTCACCACTCTCGTAACTCACCACTCTCGTAACTCACCACTCTCGTATCACACAACTCTCGTAACTCAACACTGTCGTAACTCACCACTCGCCATCGTGTTGCTCACATTATAAACATCCTTAAAACCCCCATTTTCTGCAGCTAATCATGCACAACGTTTCAACTACCGATTCTAACAGGCAGCTTTTGACACCTATGTTGTAGATGACCACAGGTCCTAAAGGATTACAGCAGCGTGACGGATTCCTACTGACGTGTAACCACTCATGCATGACCACACTTGACGTGGACGGAAGTAACGTCAGCTCGCTACAGATGACTGAGGTTCATGTCGTCATCGCTGTATCCCGTTGTACAACAATGTTGAGGTACTTCTGCTTCCTGCCCCAGTGCAGTAGCGCCCACAATTATGTTGACGGATCTATGCTCAAAACGAGGGCGAAACAGGGGCGGAGCCGTAAGGGTGAAGACTAAGCAGCCTGACAAAACATTTTACGGCCCCTTAAAACGAAAAAATTATTTTGAAAAGGAAGCATGTGGTTGGGAGGGGAAAACCGCTTCTTAATTCTTTAGCTGTACTGATGAAGCAATTAGCCAATACACTTAAACTGTTTTAATATCTAATAATTGTATAACAAGAAGTATGACATTGTTTAAATGTAACAGCTTATGTTTGTGTTTCATGCCATCGTTCCTAACGATAAATGTGCCACCAAGATCGTCATCCTGCTGGATTTATAAACAGACCGGTGTCGTTAAAAATTTTTTTTTTTTTAACTTTAAGCTTTCGGGCTAAAAAAGTGTTTTATTTCAATTTAACTGCATGATTTTCATTACCTATGTTAGGTTTAACATGTGGTTTAGAACCAAAAAAATCCTTGTGTCTAGATGGTGCACTCGGTGAGTTTCTTGACCTCATAATTTGAAGGATACGATTTCCCGGCTCAATTCATTCTTTTCATTTATTCCTCAAGATCAAAACCCAAGGAGTATTCAGTGAAAAAAAAATGGTGAAGAATTGCCGGGCAAACGATTCTGCAAGGGTAAAATGTCAAGTTCAAATTTTTAACAACCCGTGACGTAGCCGACACTGAACAATTCACCACCAGCTCATGACACCAGGAGTGAGAAACAATGAGAGACGTTTCAAGGAAAATTAACAAAAGCCTTCAATTTCAATTTAAACATCGCTTACAAAAGAAAAAAAAACAACTTAAACTTTCGATACAAAGTGCATATCTAGAAGGAGCGTCTGCAACAGATAAGATAATGAAATGAGCAAATGTGGGGAAGCCTAGATTGAGACAAACAGATAAATACGAAACAAAGTGTACATGACAAACCAGTGCCCCTGCTCCCGTACCCCCCACTTTTTCTGTTTGAATGGCCCAGAGATGGACGCATTAAGTGACGTCAAGCACGCGCTAATGGTGAACCTGTTGATCTGAACATTTAGAACTCAAACCTCTCCATCGTACGGTAGGCTGAACATTAGCACCAACAAAACTGAGATTGGAGTGCTTGGGAAGACGTCTTACCTCCCCTTGGTTCACAGAACTACACGCTCTACTGGAGGACAACCCATTGACCCGATCAAATTTAGGATTGGATTACCTCCCTTTGGTTCAGCTATTAGCTCATATCACCGAGGTATCGCCTTATCAATTTACTAATTATAACGGTACTCACACAAAAGGCTACTCAAGAAATATTGGTTATATACCTTGCAATACAGGATCTACTCTTAAATTTTTTAAAAAGTAACATCATGTTTCTTTTTTTCTTTTTTTTTTCATTCTTAGGCTTTTAAATTTGTTCACTAACTGTTGACAACTCTGAGAAGATCTGGACTACAAAAAGAGCTTAAGTCATGTAGAAAGTTTGGTTCTTTTACATTATTATGCATTATGGGGTCTGAAGAATTACCTTACGCTCTACCTTCACATACCGACAAGGCCAATGGACTTTGTTTCACATAAACATTCCGAAGTTTTTCATTGATCGTCTATCTTACTTGACTTAAAAAAGTATGTCTTGAGTTAATATAGGAAAAAAACTAACAAAATGAAGATCCTAAAACAATATAAATCATAGACAGGAGTTTGCTAGTAGACGGCTCGGTGTGCTAATAGACGTTGGAGTGTGCTAGTAGACGGCTCGGTGTGCTAATAGACGTTGGAGTGTGCTAGTAGACAATGGAGTGCGGTAATAGAAAGTGAAATGGGCTAGTAGACAGTGGAGTGCGCTAGTAGATAGTGGAGTGCGCTAGTAAAAGTGGAGTGTATTAGTAGAAAGTAAAGTGCGCTAGTAGATAGTGGAGTGCGCTAGTAAAAGTGGAGTGTATTAGTAGAAAGTAAAGTGCGCTAGTAGAAAGTGGAGTGCGCTAGTAGAAAGTGGAGTGCGCTAGTAAAAGTGGAGTGTATTAGTAGAAAGGGGAGTGCGCTAGTAGAAAGTGGAGTGTATTAGCAGAAAGTGGAGTGTATTAGTAGAAAGTGGAGTGTATTAGTAGAAAGTGGAGTGTATTAGTAGAAAGTGGAGTGTATTAGTAGAAAGTGGAGTGCGCTAGTAAAAGTGGAGTGTATTAGTAGACAGTGGAGTGCGCTAATAGAAAGTGGAGTGCGCTAGTAGAAAGTGGAGTGCGCTAGTAAAAGTGGAGTGTATTAGTAGAAAGTGGAGTGCGCTAGTAAAAGTGGAGTGTATTAGTAGAAAGTGGAGTGCGCTAGTAGAAAGTGGAGTGTATTAGTAGACAGTGGAGTGCGCTAGTAGAACGTGTAGTGCGCTAGTAAAAGTGGAGTGCGCTAGTAGAATGTGGAGTGTGGTAGTAGACAGTGGAGTGCGCTAGTAGACAGTGGAGTGCGCAAGAAGAAAGTGGAGTGTGGTAGTAGACAGTGGAGTGTGCAAGAAGAAAGTGGAGTGTGGTAGTAGACAGTGGAGTGCGCAAGAAGAAAGTGGAGTGTGGTAGTAGACAGTGGAGTGCGCAAGAAGAAAGTGGAGTGTGATAGTAGACAATGGAGTGCGCTAGAAGACAGTGGAGTGCGCAAGAAGAAAGTGGAGTGCGCTAGTAGACAGTGGTGTGTGGTAGTAGACAGTGGAGTGCGCAAGAAGAAAGTGGAGTGTGGTTGTAGACAGTGGAGTGCGCAAGAAGAAAGTGGAGTGTGGTAGCAGACAGTGAAGTGCGCAAGAAGAAAGTGGAGTGTGGTAGTAGGAGTGGAGTGCGCGAGAAGAAAGTGGAGTGTGGTGGTAGACAGTGGAGTGCGCTAGTAGACAGTGGAGTGTGGTAGTAGACAGTGGAGTGTGCTAGTAGACAGTGGAGTGTGGTAATAGACAGTGGAGTGTGGTAGTAGACAGTAGAGTGTGTTAGTAGACAGTAGAGTGTGGTAGTAGACAGTGGAGTGTGGTAGTAGACGGCTGGGTGTGCTAATAGACAGTGGAGTGTGCTAGTAGAAAGTGGAGTGCGCTAGTAGAAAGTGGAGTGTGCTAGTAGAAAGTGGAGTATGCAAGTAGACAGTTTAGTGCGCTAGTAAATATTATTCTTACCATTCTCGTTGTCGTATCCCCAATGCATGGTCGTCACAGTGGCTGAGGTGTTAGTCTTGGATCTTTTCTTCCCTTCAGGCGAGACTTTGCCTTTCTTCTTGGCCTGGAGAATACCATTCAGAAAACTTTTGAAAAAATTGAAATATCGTTGGCTTGAGATTTTCATTTTTAAGGTAAAGTAATTTTTTTTTTAACATGGGGCATGGAGATGGATTAATTCAAAATATTTTATTTGAGATCAATCAAATGATTATTTAAGAAGATTTATAATAAATCATTTAGATGAAGACATTGTTGATGTTACAATAAATAATACGCCAATACAAAATCACTAATCATATTTAAATTTTGCAGAAGTCACAAGAAGATATTTTTAGCGTATCAAAGAGCATCATGTATGATGCCTTGTATGAATGAATGTATGTCATCATGTATTATGCTTTGTACGAATGAATGTATGGTTAGGACCCAAAATACGCGGCATCTAGGCTGACTGAGATTCTGAACAATATAGCAAATTTGTTTTGGTGGCTAAAATATAAACACCTTATTATACTTACATACACACACGTTAAAAAAATTAAATTGTTTTCCATTTAAATGTGGTGTAGAAATGTTTTGTTTTAAACTCCAATGTCCAATAAAATTTTAATATATCTCTGGTGCGTATAAAAGATCGTGGTAACGTACCGGAGGTGGGGGGGGGTGAGAGACGAATGAGTAATTGTGATTCTTATAAATTCTAGGATAAATTTTGTGGCTTATCAACATAAGAATACATTGTATTGCAAGCGTTTAGGATTAGAAGTTAAACTATAAGGAGCAGATTATTTTTTACTTTATGTCTGGCAGCCTTGGGTCCTTGGGTTAAACCCGCCATTTGAACCTGTAACAAACTTAACAACAGTGCTTCGAACAACACCAGCTAGGATGTTAACGAGTGAACGCAAGGAACGAGTCTGGCGCACGAGAAGCCATTTTCAGTAATGCGTTTTGTACTTTCTCGAAGATAATTTCAGTGAGAAGTGATATAAAAATTAGGGTATGTCCTGTTATTATGTCCTATAAAACATCAAAGTGATCGATAATATTAAGTGGAAGTTTAATACAGTTGTGCTTTTAAAATACACGCGAAATTACAGGTATACCTTTGTGTTTTGACACACATCTAGTTTTAGAAAGAAGTTTGACAGCACGGTACGGTAAAACACGATCAACCAATTAAAATTATAAGGCTATCGAAGAAGTTTAAATAAATGCCAAAATATAATGTAATTATATAAAGTTTACATCGATTTATATTTATTTTTACAAAGTAAAATTTGTTGAATAAGGTACTATATATGCACTTAGAGTGCACAGAAATAGGACATTGTAGAAGTCGCTCGCACTACAGTTACCTACTCATTGCTAAAATACGTATACATTGTTCAAAAGTTTTTTCCCACTTTATTGTTTATTTTCACATCGCATTACTCGTGTTTTCCTTTTGAGTAACGATCTTTTTTATTGGGGATTAAAATTGCTGTTAATGCATTGTATTCAAGGGTCTTTAATGTCTGCTGTTGGGGTAAATAATTCTTGGTATTTAAAGTTGGTTAGTGAAACAATGAATACTTGTATGTTGCCCGACTGTGTAACAAAATACGAGACAATAAATATTGTATTTCATATGGATTGGGGGTAGAGGCTCAAAAGTTCGAAGGAAGCAGTTTTGTTTTGTGGAAAACTAAAAACTTTAAGCACAATGAGTATGAAAATTAAATAAGCATTTTTAAAAATATTTTTTATCATTATTACTATTATTTACGTTTCCTCAGAATTCTCTCTCGGGAAGAAAAAAAAAATTAAGGTAAAAAAATAAAAAGAACTTCATAAATCAATTGCAGCCAAACGTATGCCAAATATGATACTTTGTGAAGCGAAGGGTGGGGAGGGATCATTGATTCAGACAGACCAGCGGCCGGCCATCTGAGATTTATCCAATGAAACGTTTTATTATCTTAGACCTGTCGAGAAGGGGTGACCTCTACGCGGTTCGACAGACGAGTAGGGTTGTGGAGCAGACCACGACCTGAAACCGACAAACCCCTGGCTTGGACAGCCGAAGACCGTTGTTAGGTGTTAGGTGCTAGTCATATATGATTACAGTCGCTGTACGTATCTTAGGCAAAGCATTTAGATGTAATGCCGATGATGAAAACCAAAGTACCCGTTGAGGGTCGGGTTACTCCGAAGCGACCGTTTCGTCCTCCTCAATTAACTTGCAACGCTGTTGAGCGGTGCCGGTTTAGGGCCAGGAGCGCCAGCACGGAATAGCAAAAGGTACCGCTATGAAACGCTTTTGGTCGCCAGCTCTGAGGAAACCTTCAGGTGGGGGTTAAACCCTAGGCAGGTCAGTGATGATCCCACGCTTTGCGGCGATCTAAATAATTGAGACTCGTAAGCTCTGCCGTGGTGGCGCCAGAGTGATACTATGTTGATAGCGAGTCACAGTAGGAAATTCCACACCTCTCTCGGGAGGCACACTTAAGTGGGAGGCGTTTTTGACCTAGTGTCCTGGACGCCCAGGCGGCCGCTTGTATCAGCTACCGCTCCGGGGGGGGGGGGCTTCTCATTCTTTACGTCCCTTAGGGGGCCAGAGGGCTGAGAGGGTTTTTCGGGAAGTCCCATGAAGAGCGCAGGCTCGGGACTGCTGATTTTCTTCCACATGGAGGATTATCTTAGACAGTTTCCGTCACGTCTCTCCTCTTTCTCCTTTCACCCACCACAAGGAAAGTCATTTGGAAGGGGGCATAATCTCAAAGAAAAGATCAATACTTTAATCACTCTTATACATTTATGTATAAATAAGTCTTTCTAGGGGCCTTAAATTGTATTTATTTTTTTTTTATTGATTAATAATATTATTTTATTTATTTATTTATTTTATTATATTTTTTTTTTTTTTT
>MUZC01000920.1:12788-39079 GCA_002072015.1 Radix auricularia
AAGTCACCACAAATGATGACGTAAAACTCTCTAAACTTTTACACATATTCTAATGACGTCAACAAAAAAAAAACTAATACTTTTGATAATACTAAGACTTCCGGCAATGGCGGCCGTTGCCTGCGCCAGTGTTATCTCTCGATTCGCAATGTTTTTTGGTAGTTTTAACGGGGTTTTTTAACGGATCGAGTAACTGAGTGTTGATGCACAAATGGCAGGTCAGGACATACAAAAAACATATATACATCATGGGTCTAGGACTTATGGATGCTGAGATCTAGGGTGATGACAGACGGACGGACGGACGGACAAAACGGGTGCAATAGCGCATTCGACTTCTCGAAAATGCGCTAAAAATCATGTTAAGCCTGGTCCCTTTTGGAACTCAGGACGTGTTAGCGCATTTTCGTATTATGTATCAGTACTTATGTTAGATATCAGCATTACGTAGTTATCAGTTATTGTGTTTAGATTTTAGACATATTTTTATGAATTTTACCTGAAAAAAATTATTTAAAAGTAATTTCTTTACATTTTAAAAATTTTTATTTTCTCTTTAATCTAACTACAATTCACCACAAATGATGACGTAAAACTCTCTAAACTTTTACACATATTCTAATGGCGTCAATAACTTTAACTTATCAATGCTTGAAAAAAACGATGTATTCGACTTCCGGCAATGGCGGCCGTTCCCTGCGCCAGTGTTACCTCTTGATTCGCAATGTTTTTTGGTAGTTTTAACGGGGTTTTTTAACGGATCGAGTAACTGAATGTTGAAGCACAAATGGCAGGTCAGGACATACAAAAAACATATATACATCATGGGTCTAGGACTTATGGATGCTGAGATCTAGGGTGATGACAGACGGACGGACGGACGGACAAAACGGGTGCAATAGCGCATTCGACTTCTCGAAAATGCGCTAAAAATATTACATACATACGAATTGGATAGTTCAACAGTTTCAATTTATTTTAAGATATTAAAATGCTATTCATTTTTGAATTAAAAAAATACAGTCAGACCTCGCTAAGTCGAACTCAAACGGACCGGAAAAAATTCGACTTATCGAGTTTTGGAGTTAATGAAAATGGCGTATAGGCGTGGAATTTAGGCCAGAACCTAACAATTAATTTGATACAGGGAGGTTTCCGACTTAAAGAATTTCGACTTAGCGATGTCCGACTGTAATAAAAATTTTCAGTATCCTAGTGGAAATGAACGAATAATTACAAACATCATCCTAGTTATCTGTTCTTTGTCTTCGTCCCAGCTGTTCTCATGATGAGCTCAAACCCTTGTAATCTCCTCTTTTTTTTTGTCCCAGCTGTTCTCATGATGAGCTCAAACCCTTGTGCTGACAATATAACTTTGGTGAGGGAAGTCAGAAAGTCTTTGTCCAAATGTGGGGACACGTCCACTAAAATAACGAATTTACTCTATAAAAACAAGACATGGACGATATTCGTCATAAAGGAATCACTGTGTCAGTAAGTATTTACTGGTTTTGAACCTTATGAGGCCCTAAGCTTTAGGCCCCTTTTAAGTCCAGACATTCTATCTAAATTAGTTTCGTGCGCCTAGAGAGTTACATTGAAATATAATTGAGAAGTGTATTAGCAAAAAGGAATTTTTAAAATTATTATTAACACCACATTTTAAAATGCGAATTCTGGTAAAGAGAGACAAAAGTTCTTTATCTAATCTCATTAAAAATGTTTTGTGGATTTATGAATTATATAAAACTAAAACAGTTTTTAACAGAAGAAAGTTAATCATCAAGTAATAATCAAATATTCAAAATGCGTTATTTGTCACTTTCTAATGCAAAAATCACAATAAGAAACAATCTCAAAATTCCCTCCACTATAGGGATTGCTCAATGTTGTATTGTTAAATATTACCGGTTACAGATTCTGATATGCCAACTGTCCGGTTCCGCTAAAACATGGGATTTACTGCCGATCTCATAATTATGAAATGCGTAAAGAATGACAGTACTGTAACTATACCTCTATATGTATAGACGAAGATAATAAAATAAATATTTCTTGAACATTTCAATTTTTCATTCTGCATCTAAACAACATTCAACTGATGCTCTACCAAACAGGATCAGAGAATAACCAGCATATGAAATAAACATCGCATACTTGTTAATATTCAATGTTATTCTTGCATAACCATCCATTTGCCAGACATTGCGGCAGCATTTTCATATGACTCTTCTCGACAATAACTAGAATCTATTTTGTCTTATGTCTTATCTATATGTTTAACTCATTTGTAAAGTAATTGTGCACTTTCTTCACTATACTTCCACCGTGTGGCTACCCAACCCTAGGAAATTTAGAAAACTTATAGAAAGTAGCCCATTATCTGGTAAAACACCTCACAATAACAGTGAACTAATAAATGGGATCGGACTGGGTAGGAATATTCAGATTATTTGAGTTCTTAAATCTTCCAAGATTATGTGTCTTACTTTATAGGCCATAATTTGGATAAATTCATCACATATTGAAGTCCTTCCTATATAATAAAAGGCAATTTTCTGTCCGGTCATCGTTAGCGATTGGCACCTCAAACTCCTACAGACTCCCAAAGCCATTCAGAAAAATTAAATTTCATTTACATATTGCACACGTTTACGCGGACGTTCAAAACGAGTTATTTTTTGTGCAGTATTATTTTGCCAAGACTTTATTTTGAGCGGTACGCGTTGTCACTTATTGTCACGGCTTATTTATTATAACTATTATGAATAGTATTTTTGACGTGATACACATGTATGGCCGGTGTAGACGGCTGTTGGAGGGGAAGTACAATATGCAACCGAAACGACGGCGGAACGTCCTAGTATGGGCGTTGTTGCTGGTATAAATATAAAATGCGACACCTAATCCGTTATTGCCTATTTTGTATGCCTTGCTATTCAATTATCAAATTTTGCTATTAGTTCAAGTAATCTTATGGAAATGACTAATGTGGTGAGAGCAAAAGTCTCATTATGCCATCTGAAAGGTAAACCGCTCTGGCATAACTTGTTCAAGAACATTTTTCCAGTACTGCTATTTATTATTTATCTGATGTGATAGGCCTGTTCAGCAGTCAAATGTTGAGCCACGTTTGCTCGTATGTATGTTACCGAAACTGTTTATAACCTACAGAGTTTTCATAAATTTGAACTAAACATGTGTAGCGCCTATCACAAAACATTTATGGCAGTTGCTCATTCAAACAAATTTGTGGGGCCTCCAAAATGCGGGGGCCCTAAGCTATAGATTTTTAGCCTATAGATTAATCCAGCACTCACCAGATTGCTGGTTAGACAGATTAAGTGACTGATTTTTTCCAAACTTTACATACAGAGTATTACAAGTGAAAAGATAACTCCCGTTACAAAGTTCTGATAGGCTGTTTGGCACGTCATTTTCCCTCCGATGTCGCTTTTCTTTCGTATTAATTTTTCATGGTGCTTTATATATGATTAAACATTATATATATACTTTATCACTTTGTACTAATTTATTCTCACGAAATTATCAAGCAAGGAAAAAGGATAATAATAATTCTATAATAATAACAAATAGAAGTTGCATTTGTCTCTATCTATGAGACAACAGCAAACATGTTTAATCATACATGAGACAGATTACACTAATATGGTATTAAAATATCAGTCCACACAAAGCAGCAAACATTATATCCACAGATATTTCCTAACAAACAAACAATGCGTCATGGACGCTGCTGTCGAGAAATGTGGCGAGTCGATGATAAACTTCCGAGCTGGACTTGAGTCAGTCGAGAAAACAGAATTTGTAGGACACCATTGTCCTAAAGTTTCTACAGGTAAAAATGATAATTTCCACCAACATGGATTCCTTTTTAATTTAATATTAGAGTCAGGTAGAATATCCTCCGGTTTTCTCTGTAGGTGGTTTACTACAGGGGTGACTACCTTCTAGCCCAGGGCCAAATACGGCCCGCGTTAACATTTTGTCTGGCCTGCCAACTCTTAAATAATTTTCATTCAATTATTGGATAACCGCAAATTGATGCCAAAAATCTCAAACTTTTTAGCTATTTCAGACAGCCGTGGTCACATTTTTAAAAACACATTTCCGTCCTGGATATATATTGAAATAGAATTAATAAATGTACGGGATGTAGTTATTAAATCAACGTTGTTGTCTTTTTTACTACACAATTACCATTATTTCATCAAATTATTTAATTTCTTATGTCTGATGGCATCAACTATTTATAAAATCACGATAGCATTGTCTAGCCCCCCCCCCCCCCACACACACACCAAAAACATCACTATTACAAATTACACACTCAATTATTTAAGTATAATTCCGGCGTGGAAGGTTTGCCTGAAGATACCAGGAAAGCCTTCACTTAAACAACATTTAAAACTCTAACAAGAATGCAAGACTAAACACAAACCGTAGACAAGCGTAGGACGCAATAATCTTGTGTAAGGAAGTAGCATCTGTAACAGATAAGATAAGATGTTATAAAGTTGCGGCGAATATGAATAAGAATTTTACACCCTTAAATAGTCATTGCCAAATATAAATACGAATAATACAAAGTTAGGTCATAAAGAATTTTGTAATGCTTTATTTAATAAATAGAAGTAAAAACAAATAAGAATTAGATTTATAATAGATCTAATCAAACTTTTAAAAAAAAGAAAAAAAAACAAAAAAAAACGCAATTTTCATTATATTTTATTTGAAATACGAATTAAAAAAAATAATTATAAAAAAAAATAATTAAAAATACTTTCTTCTACTTTGTAACACAAAAAACCAAATAACGTTCACAAGATGGTCTTTAATTTCAGTTGCTCACCTAAAAAGAAGATGGTTGACAAAATAGCGTTCCAAAAATAAAGTAAAATTTAATTTATCAAAAATAAACATCGTCACAACGCTTTGACACTATTCAATAATTGATTATCTAAATTCTAAATGAATGCTAAAAATTCTCTATTCATATACAGCACCTGCGTTAAATGTAACTACACGTGGACCTAGACAAAAGGTCCGGAGTATTGCCTGCTTGAAAGGTTCTATGCAGTATTTTGAAGATTCGGAAACTTCTGGAACGTTTTATTTATTTATGAACATCAGCTTGAAACAAGGAATGGCAAAGTAGGTCATTATAATTCAGATGTAGAAATTTTTCGGCAGGGAAAAATGTAAATATTAAAATAAAAAGATTCTAAGCGTAAATGAAAACTATAAAAAGCTAATTGGTAATAGATGATAGTATTTTGCTATGATAAGTTTGTATTACATACGTTTGGGAAGATGACAAAAAGGATTAAATGTGAGGGTACAAGAAACATAAGGGGAAGAGAATAAAAGAAAGAGAGAGAGAGAGAGAGAGAGAAAGAGAGAGAGAGAGAGGGGGGATAAATACACAGAGATGAATAGAGAAAACGAACTGAAACTGGTGAAGGTTTGGTAATTTTGTATAGTGTTTTTCCTTCATATAATTATATAATCCCAATTGAAGGAATCTAAGAAGACAAAATTGTAAATCATTGAATACATTTTATTGAAAGCTCTTTCCAGGAACATCTTGATTGTGGACGACAACTCAAGGAATCAATTACGAGTGAAGAGCAATCATCGTTAATTGATAATGCACTGGACATTGTTCAAAAATCGTTTCCTTATGGGACACAAAGTAAGTGAAAAAATCATGTTAAGCCTGGTCCCTATTGGAACTCAGGACGTGTTAGCGCATTTTCGTATTATGTATCAGTATTTATGTTAGATATCAGCATTATGTAGTTATCAGTAATTGTGTTTAGATTTTAGACATATTTTTATGAATTTTCTTGTGTAATGAATGTACCTGACATTTTTTTTATTTAAAAGTCATTTCTTTACATTTTAAAAAAATTTATTTTCTCTTTAATCTAACTACAAGTCACCACAAATGATGACGTAAAACTCTCTAAACTTTTACACATATTCTAATGATGTCAACTAAAAAAAAACACTAATTCTTTTGCACGCTTTCGCACCACTCTTGAATGCTTGAAAAACTATGTATTCGACTTCCGGCAATGGCGGCCGTTCCCTGCGCTAGTGTTACCTCTCGATTCGAAATATTTTTTGGTAGTTTTAACGGGGTTTTTTAACGGATCGAGTAACTGAGTGTTGATGCACAAATGGCAGGTCAGGACATACAAAAAACATATATACCTCATGGGTCTAGGACTTATGGATGCTGAGATCAAGGGTGATGACGGACGGACCGACGGACGGACAAAACGGGTGCAATAGCGCATTCGACTTCTCGAAAATGCGCTAAAAATAATGTTAAGCCTGGTACCTATTGGAATTCAGGACGTGTTAGCGCATTTTCGTATTATGTATCAGTACTTATGTTAGATATCAGAATTATGTAGTTATCAGTAATTGTGTTTAGATTTTAGACATATTTTTATGAATTTTCTTGTGTAATGAGTATACCTGACATTTTTTTTATTTAAAAGTCCTTTCTTTACATTTTAAAAAAAATTATTTTCTCTTTAATCCAACTACAAGTCACCACAAATGATGACGTAAAACTCTAAACTTGTACACATATTCTAATGACGTCAACTAAAAAAAAACAACTAATTCTTTTGCACCCTTTCGCACCACTCTTCAATGCCAGTAGAATTGTACATATGACTTCCGGCAATGGCGGTCGTTCCCTGCGCTAGTGTTACCTCTCGATTCGAAATATTTTTTGGTAGTTTTAACGGGGTTTTCTAACGGATCGAGTAACTGAGTGTTGATGCACAAATGGCAGGTCAGGGCATACAAAAAACATATATACATCATGGGTCTATGACTTATGGATGCTGTGATCAAGGGTCATGACGGACGGACAAAACGGGTGCAATAGCGATTTCGACATCTCGAAAATGCGCTAAAAACATTAGTGTTTTGTCTGGAAAAGACAGGATGTTAGGATCTGTGGGCAAGCCTGCGGCGTATACTAAGCCTCGGGTCGTATTAAGTTTGTTATTATTTCTGTGGATATAGTTTTAAACTGAACATGTTTATTACAAACATATATATTGAAGAAAATGTATATTAAAGAACATTATGTTATAGTATATTAAAGAAGAAAATAACGCAATTGAAGGTCATTATGATATCAGCACATTATTTGCAGGAAGACTTCAAGTACTGTAGTCGTTAATGAAAACTATCGTAGAATTAAAAAAAAATGCTTTATAATGTTAGAGCAATTAATCTCAATGTGCGATTTTAAGGAAAAAAAATATTTGATTATTTAAATTTTTAATATATATATATATATATATATATAACAGTTAGATATACCGATCAATTGTTTCATATCCTCATGGCCTTTGAACTTTGCCCCGATCGTCCCAGCTGTACTGATGATGGGTTCAAACCCATGCGCTGACAATAAAAAGTATCTGACAAAAATCAGAGACTCATTTACGAAGTGTGGCGACACGTCCACTGAATTACTGCAAGTGATAAATACAAACAAGACATGGGCGATGTTTGTGATCAAAGACTCACTTTGCCAGTAAGTTTGTTGTTGACTAGTAGATACAAATTTATGTTTGTGATCAAAGACTCCCTTTGCCAGTAAGTTTGTTGTTGACTAGTAGATCCAAATTTATGTTTGTGATCAAAGACTCACTTTGCCAGTAAGTTTTTTGTTGACTTACTTGTAGTTACAAATTTAAGTCACTGAATTTTTATCACTTAAAAAAAGAATATTCTTTGATATTTTTTAAAAAAAATTGTTGAATTTTATGTTGATACACAAAAGCGTATTATGAAAAATGTTAATATTTTAAAATAAAAAGTTAAAATTCATAAAAATAAAATCCTGTTTCCTGAAAATAATAAATTCCATTGATATATTTATCTGATAAACATATTGAAAATTAATTAACGATTAATTTCATGAATGAATAATTAATTTCGATTAAATTAAAACATCTCAAGGGAAGTAACGAAAACAAGTAATTGACAATTTTTGTTTTATTGAGTCATTTCCATTGTGTAATATGTTTGTGCTGAAGGTGGTACCTCAGCGATGTATTTGGTTCCCTAAAAGCGAATGGTACAGGGCAGTGAACACAGCAAAAACTTTTTCACCATCTTCTACTCTTCCATCAGCTATAAGCGTAAATTCAAATTGTTGCTCAACTTTTTGTTTACATTCTTAAATTTAATTATGCTGAAGCTGCCATTAGTCGGCATTTTTTTTTTTTGATTACATCAGCACGTCTACATAAATAAATAAATTATAACAATACGTGGGAGAAGTATGTACGTTAAAAATATATTTAAATTATTAAATTAATAATAATAGTTGGGTTTTTTTTTTTTTTTTTTTTTTTTTTTTTAAGTAAAAAGGAAAAAAAAAATTTCTTAAATTTTTATCGATTACAATTATTTTAATAGATTTTCAATCGATACAATTTTTAACGCTTCATCGAAACATTAATAGTTAATTTCCGCAGCCCTAATTTATAGCATATACATGATAGTCATTGACTCTTTGGATTTCACCGCAGTTAAGTTTTTTATTTTTTTTATTATTTTTATATTTGTTTTATTTGTGTATTGTATGTCCGATTGAAAAAGGCTCTTTTCCGAAACGTTCGCTGTTTTGTTACGTCCTGTCAGGCGAACCCTTACCTTGTTTAGATCTTTTCAATTTACTCTAACATTTCCCGCAACTCACCGCTCTAATCGAGATCCATGAAATAAGAAAATATGAAATTCAGGTCCTTTTCAGGCGTCCTCGAAGTGCTGTTGCTTTAATTCACAGAACGTTTCCAGATTTCGACAAAATATCAGAAAATGTGAGACTCACTGCGTCTCCGCATTTGGTTGAGACAGAGAGTGTACCGTTGGATGTCCAAAAGGAAACGATTGAACTAAAAAAAATAACGCGCTGCTTGTGAAGAAATTGAGGACAAAAACGATCTACTGGAGACATGGAAAGTAGCTGTGCAGTATCCCAAACTTCGCGAAATAACAAGAAACACTCTACTGCTGTTTGGAAGCTTTTACATGAGCGAAGCATCATTTTCACGAATGAAATATCTCAAGAACAAATATCGAACCCGACTGGGTCAATCTGGCGTCAGGAATACCACTGACGATCTCCAGCGAGTGCCCGGACTTTGCACAACTCTCGGCAAACATCCAAGAGCAAGGCAGCCACTAATTTCTGGACTCTTGACTGCTAAGTTACATGGACAGTGTTAGTGAAGTAGCTTATCACTTACTCAATATTGTGTTCTCAGTTCTCAGTGTACTAATGCCACTTAAAAATATCCTTATCCTGTACGTGTGTGACATGATGTTAGTACACTGTTAGGTTTATATGCCAATGTTAAATATATATTAAGAAATATAAGAAAATATCAATTGAAATGTTTTTGTTTGTAATGTGTTTGCCTACAATACATTATGATGACGTCATTATTTTCTCGCTTTGACTATTACGAGAGTTAAATTTTTTTATAGTGATCGTTTCGTTTTTCAGTGAAAATGTTTTGGCGGGTCGGCAAAACTAATTTTCTTTTATGTGGCCGTCAATAGCCAAGAGGTTGCGCACCCTGCTGTAGTAGATCGTTGGTTTGCGTGTGATATGTAAGCAAAGTGTTACAGTAATCTGCACGGCGTCGGTCAAATAACTGCTAAGCCGCACTACTTAAAGGGAGCATTGCCATTCATAAATGACGTCACACTATTAAGGCTGATTTTTCATCCCCTCCCTCATTACATGTCGTAATGAAAACCAAGGCCATTTCTTCAATGTGACGTCTCAAGGCTTTAGCCCAACCCACAGTAAAAGCCGTATTTTCTATTTGAAAATGAGCATGTTTTAAAACATTTATTTGGAATTCAAGTATGCTCTTAGTGTAAGGTTATTTAACAAAGAGTCTGTAATCAAATATCTAAGTGAAATTTTCATTTAAAGTTGCACGTTTTGATGTGACGTCACAGTTATTAAACACTCCCACCCCCTCGTTACATATAGTAAAAAATGTGTGAATTCACCCCCCCCCCCCAAGTGCGTGACGTCATTTATAGACGGCCCCTATAACGGGCGGCAAATTGGAGACCGCCCTGGGCTGCCAAATTTCTAGCTACGCCACTGTATATAAGGCTAAAATATAAAAGCCTCGATTGAAACATTCAAAATTATATAATAAAATAAAATAAATATATTATATTATAATTTAACATTTCAGTATAAAAAATATATATTTCTTGCTTTAGATATTTAAAATTAAAGTTCATTTTCTTATTTTTGTTAACGTAAATTTCAGATATTGATACTTCGCGTTGCATAAAAGAAAATAACTGGTCAGGTGGACATGTTGTCTTGTGATAAATATAATTATTTTTTACGCGTTCTAAGAAGTTTCAGTATTAAACTTCAATCAATTGATGTTTATAACAATGTCTTCCTCATTCAAAGTAGATCTTCATGACCTCTAGCATCAAACAAACGTTAATGATCTATTCGGAACTCTTTCAAGGATTAGATGAGACTACCTAAAACATTTTAGTTCTTCTAGAGATTCAAGTTTTGAAAAGATGTTCAAGTATTTCATTTACATTAAGTACTATTCTACCTAAAACACTTATAATATAATTCCAATCAATAATTTTTCTTTGGTGATTTCTTTAGCATTAGACCTATGTATAGTCTGCGTATTTGAGTGCAATGATAGGCAGGCAGTCACTCTGTTAGTCTTTTTTGTTCAATAGTTGACTCAAACTATGAGATGTGTTGACTGTGTTTCTTCAGTTCAGGTTTTTAATCCTAAGTGTTGATCGTGTAACAAAAGTAAGAGATACATACATACATATATATATATAACCCCCTTTTTCAGTCCATGTCGGACTCTAGGGCAAAGGAAGTAGCATTTACAAGTATTTAGCCACCACTAACGAGCAAGGGGTTGTGTGGCTCGCAAAATGGTCCGGTGGACTTGCCTGAAACGAGGCTCGAAATGGTGACCCGAGACCTTGTAATGGTTCGGCAGTCCAGCGCGCTACCATTTAGACCATAAAAACTTAGATATAAATATTTATTCATATTTATTTAGGTATGAAGATACTGACTTAATAGAATAAAAATACTGACAATAAAAAGTAACATTTGAATTAAACAGTTCAAATCTTTACACAGATACTTAGAAACATCCAAACAATGCGTCATTGACGCAGCTGACACCAAGTGTGGGGAGTCGTTGTTAAGCTTTAAGATCGGTCTTCGTCTCATGGAGAGATTGCACAATTTTGTACCATACCATTGTAAAAACACAACAACAGGTAACAGTTTGATTTTTTTATATAAGAATTTCATCATGTTTTAAATGACTGCAAATTTGATACGCTCGTAAGAGAAAAATCCTTAAGATTTTTTTTTTATAATGATAGAAGATTCCTTTAAAATCAAGTTTTTAGAAGCGTCTTTTTTAACGCATTTTTTTCCATTTGCTCTCCTCTAGTACATGAGTTTAGTCCAGCAATACAAAGTGGCAATGGGACCACTGTGAGTATGTCATGCCTGGAAGGGCCTATGCAGTATTTCGAGGATTCAGAAGCTTTTGGAACTTTTTATTTATTTATGAACATTACCCACCAAAAAACAATAGCAAAGTAGGTCATCATAAATCTGATATTCTTCACGTTCCCCTTTGACAGTGACTGAATAATTATATATTAAATATGACATTAAAAATAAGTATGTCTTATAGCGTCAATAACAGCGTGAAGAAATTAAGGAAAGAATTTAACCTACCAAAAAAAAAATATATATACATTACATTTTGTAATTTAGAATACATTTTTTAACGCCACGCAAGTACGCAAACAAACACACGCAAATTAATAAATAATGTGGTATATATATATATATATATATATATANTATATATTTTTTTTTTTTATATAAAATGGAAAGATATAAGAGAGAAAATTGATTAATGGATGGATTTAAAAACTAAAATATGTTTTTAAAAAAATAAACTGTTAACTTGTCTAAGTTTTTCTTCACATCATTACTAGACTATTTAAGATTTCAAAGTATAAATTCGGTGGGAAAATAAAAAATATTTTTTCTATACTTTGGAATAATCCTAGTTACGTCATTAATGTAAATGTTTGTTGCTGGTAACTTTATCACATTTTGTGAGCAGCACTATGGAAGATCAGTTTTATTGTGCCCAGAAACTTAAAAGAAGAGAAATGAGTCACCAACAATTATATCTCATTAGTGTTGCAGTAGAGCTAGTACAACACTTTATTTTACCAAACACGACGCAAAGTAAGTGCAATGGCTGCTGTGATTTTTTAGATTCCTTTTTAAAAATCTGGCACCTCTAAAATTAATGGCTACTTTATAAGAATTCTTTATTGACTTATTCATTTTAACATTTGGCTTTGAGAATAAATATTGAAAATTAAAGAATTTAAGAGTTTAAAAATACATCATTTTGTAGTAACTTTTAAATTATAAGATACAAATTAATGTTAATTAAAAAAATAAAACATTTAAGTATTATTTTTTTAGATTGTACAGACGTTTACCATTTAAATTAAAAAAAATTATTTATTAGATACAAATAGCATTGAAAATATTTATGAGGAAAATCACATATTTATGTGGGTTTTGTCATTGATGGAAATATACAAAAAATAAATATTTACAGCATCCTAGTGGGAATGTTCATGAACAATTTCAAACATCATCCTTGTAATCTCCTCTTTGTTTTTGTCCCAGCTGTTCTCATGATGAGCTCACACCCTTGTAATCTCTTCTTTGTTATTGTCCCAGCTGTTCTCATGATGAGCTCACACCCTTGTAATCTCCTCTTTGTTTTTGTCCCAGCTGTTCTCACGATGAGCTCACACCCTTGTAATCTCCTCTTTGTCTTCGTCCCAGCTGTTCTCATGATGAGCTCACACCCTTGTAATCTCCTCTTTGTTTTTGTCCCAGCTGTTCTCATGATGAGCTCAAACCCTTGTGCTGACAATGAAACTTTGGTGAGGGAAGTCAGAAAGTCTTTGTCCAAATGCGGGGACACGTCCACTAAAATAACTAATTTACCGTACAAAAACAAGACATGGACGATATTCGTCATAAAGAAATCACTGTGTCAGTAAGTAAAACATATGTTATTAAGGAATCACTGTGTCAGTAAGTAAAACACATTATCACTGTGTCAGTAAGTAAAACACATGTTATCAAGGAATCACTGTGTCAGTAAGTCAAACATGTGTTTTAAAGGAATCCCTTTGTCAGAAAATATTAACTCATTTTGAACTTACTTATTTGTCATCAGGTAGCTAATAATGTATATAAATTAAGTGAGAAATTTTTCCTTAAAAGGTATTACAATTTAAAAGACAACTCCTATGCTTGGTCATCTTCATTTAGCTTAAAGTCTTTTTTTAATAATTACTGTCTAAATGCTCTAAGAATATTTGCTGGGCCCGCAGTTGTTCTGAGTCTTAGAGTGAGGATCCTCTCCGTGCCTGATGACGGGGGTTCAATGGTAGGTAGAAGATTGTTCTTAACAGCGAAACCCATACCATGCTGTCTAGTTTCGTCTTTTGGTCTGCCTTGCCAGAAGAAGGTGTAATTGGCCTATTTGAGTGAACCGTTGTCTGGGAGCCTGGTCTCCTCAAGGCATGCTATGTCAATCTCTAGTTTTTTAAGTTCTCTATCGATTATTCCTGTCTTCCGTGTGTCGTTTATGGACTGCAGATCATCAGTGATGCCGGGACACATAGTCCTCACGTTCCAGCTAGCGATTCGAAGAGCTGGGGTCTTCTTTTTCTTTTTTGTATTTCTTGGTGCAGGGCTTAGTGGCCCACTTGTTGAGTGGTACTATAATCTCCCCGCACCCAGTGGAGAAGGCAGGCCATGACGGGATAGCACCTATTTGACTGGGGGCTGCCCAGTTTGAGGCGGGCGGTAGCTGTCCAGTGAGACATTGGTAGTCTCTCCCACCGTCGGAAGCAGCCCCTGGCGCCTAGCTCTACGCCAATTGAGCTTTGGCTTATAACCGGTAACTGCTGCTTACCGTGTTTTTTGTCGACACCTTGCGGCGACGCTGGAGTGTCCTCTCCAGAGGTGATGCAAGCCTCTGCGTGTATTATGGAGAATTAGCTGCTGCCCATACAGCATATTCCCCCTCTCCCCGTCAATGGTGTAAACAAGGGAACGACTTGCGTCGATGCAGCTTGGCTGCCATTGGCGTCGCAGGAGCTGCCGGTATGTACATAAGTCTTATGTATAGACCGCCTGTAGGTGCTCCATTTTCCTGATTTTCTTTCAGGGTTTACTCCCTTAGCCTTTCCCGCAAGGCAGGTATAGCCGCAAGGCAGCGGAGGATTTGTATTCNTGTACATACCGGCAGCTCCTGCGACGCCAATGGCAGCCAAGCTGCATCGACGCAAGTCGTTCCCTTGGTTACACCATTGACGTGGAGAGGGGGGATATGCTGTATGGGCAGCAGCTAATTCTCCATAATACCCGCCCAGGCTTGCATCACCTCTGGAGAGGACACTCCAGCGTCGCCGCAAGGTGTCGACAAAACACGGGAAGCAGCAGTTACCGGTTATAAGCCAAAGCTCAATTGACGTAGAGCTAGGCGCCAGGGGCTGCTTCCGACGGTGGGAGAGACTACCAATGTCTCACTGGACAGCTACCGCCCGCCTCAAACTGGGCAGCCCCCAGTCAAATAGGTGCTATCCCGTCATGGCCTGCCTTCTCCACTGGGTGCGTGGAGATTAGAGTACCACTCAACAAGTGGGCCACTAAGCCCTGCACCAAGAAATACAAAAAAGAAAAAGAAGACCCCAGCTCTTCGAATCGCTAGCTGGAACGTGAGGACTATGTGTCCCGGCATCACTGATGATCTGCAGTCCATAAACGACACACGGAAGACAGGAATAATCGATAGAGAACTTAAAAGGCTAAAGATTGACATAGCATGCCTTCAGGAGACCAGGCTCCCAGACAACGGTTCACTCAAAGAGGCCAATTACACCTTCTTCTGGCAAGGCAGACCGAAAGACGAACCTAGACAGCATGGTGTGGGTTTCGCTGTTAAAAACACTCTTCTACCATCCATTGAACCACCGTCATCAGGCACGGAGAGGATCCTCACTCTAAGACTCAGAACAACTGCGGGCCCAGCAAACATTCTTAGTGTGTATGCCCCAACACTCTATTCAACTCCGGAAGAGAAGGACCAGTTCTATGGAGCGTTAGACCAGGCAATAGCCAGCATCCACAAAGACGAGGCAATCTATCTCCTAGGAGATTTCAATGCTAGAGTGGGGAGCGACCACGGAGCCTGGCCCACCTGCCTTGGACTCTTTGGAAGAGCAAAGTTAAATGAAAATGGACAAAGGCTTCTGGAATTGTGCTGCTCACGAGGCTTGTGTGTGACCAACACTTTCTTCAAGTGCAAGGATACACATCAAGTATCTTGGAGACACCCTATATCCCACCCATGGCACCATCTGGACCTCATTATCACCAGGCGTGCACAACTAGCTAGCGTCCTACTCACTCGCAGCTATCACAGTGCCGACTGTGACACGGATCACTCCCTTGTCGCCGGCAAAGTACGAATAATGAGAAAAAACTCGTACCACACCAAGAAAAGGGGAAGTCCACGCATCAATACCTCCTGCATGAAGGACCTTGTGATAACGCAGCTGTTCACAGACAATGTGAAGAAAAGTCTCTCAAAGATGTCCCCATGCGTCACCATTGACTCCAAATGGACTCATCTGAGAGACACAATCTATACATCCGCAATACAAGCCTTTGGCACAAAATCTCACAAAAACACTGCCTGGTTTGATGAACATTGGGACGAGATGAAACCTGTCACTGAAGCAAAAAGGAAAGCTCTTATGGCTTACAAGGAAAAGCCTACACCCGACAGGCTGCATGCCTTAAAACCAGACAAGTCACTTGCCCAAATGGTTGCACGTAAATGTGTCAATACCTACTGGTTTAAGCTCTGTTCCAGTATACAATCAGCTGCAGACATGGGCAATGCAAAAGTCATGTAAGAAAAAATAAAAAAGGCAACTGGCCCCTTGACGTCAAAAGTTGCTCCCTTTAAGTCCAAAAGTGGAGAAATTATTCAAGACCAGGCAGCACAGCTAAAACGGTGGGTTGAGCATTATCTGGAATTGTATTCAACAGTTACCACAGTCTCCAGCACCGCTCTAGATGATTTCCCAAATGTGCCACTCATGTAAGAACTTGATGTCGTGCCCACACAGGAAGAGCTGAGCTAAGCAATTGACAGCCTAGCTTGTGGAAAAGCGCCAGTGAATGATGGAATACCACAAGAGGTTCTAAAGAGTGGCAAGACAGCTCTACTCCAACCATTGCACGAGATTCTGTCCCTCTGCTGGGAACAGGGCTACATCCCCCAAGACCTAAAGGATGCAAATATAGTGACACATCCGAGCCAAGACCAAAACGACGGATGTCCTAATTTGTGAGCTACTATGTGCGGACGATGCGGCACTAACAGCACACACAGAATCTGGTTTGCAACAACTGGTGTCAAGCTTCTCCAATGCCTGCAAAGAATTTGGTCTGCAAATCAGCTTGAAAAAGACAAACATCATGGCCCAAGACACTCGACCTCCTCCTACTATAAATATCGATAATGAAAACTTGGAGGTTGTGGACAGCTTCACCTACTTGGGATCCAATGTCTCCAATACACTGACCATTGAAGTAAAAATAAACAGCAGAATTGGCAAGGCAGCTGCAACAATGGCTAAACTAAATAAGCGGGTCTGGCAAAACACCAAGCTAACGGAGAAAACCAAACTGTGCGTCTATCATGCCTGTGTCATGAGTACAATACTATATGGGAGCGAGATATGGACCACTTATACATCACAAGAGCGCAAGCTTAACAGCTTCCATTTGAGATGCCTGCGTCGCATCCTTGGTATTAAATGGCAAGACAAAGTGCCTAATAATGAGGTCCTAACGCGTGCCAATACCCAAAGCGTGTTCTCAATTCTTAGTGAAAGACGCCTGAGGTGGCTAGGACATGTCAAAAGAATGAGCCCCGGCCGCATCCCGAAGGACCTCCTATATGGTGAACTTGCTTCAGGAAAGAGGAAAACAGGTCGCCCACGGTTGCGATTTAAAGATGTCTGTCAAAGGGACATGAAAGCAGCCAAAATACATACAAGTGACTGGGAATGTAAGGCAGTAGACCGATCTACGTGGCGCACTGTTGTCAAAGAGGGCGTCATAGTAGCAGAGGAGCGGAGAATGGAGGAGGCTGCAGACAGAAGAGCTAGGAGAAAGGCGGCCAAAACATTTGGAAGCACAGAACTCGTGTGTATAAACTGTGGTAAAGACTGTCACTCAAGGATAGGACTGCACAGCCACTCGAGAAAATGCAACCCAACCCAACGGTGATGCACCATCGTCTCGCGAGACGGAAGGATGCCGATAAAATGCTCTATTCTCCAAAAATGAATAATTCATAAAAATATAAAAAATGAAAATGGTTAATAATAATTCATTGATAATGTAAATGAAAGTTTATCATAGTCTCTATCTAAGACATACCAGCCATCTGTTAAATCAACCACTAATATGTTAACAAAATATAAGTCCATTCGATGTGGCAAAAACTCTATCTTCCATTCCATCCTCAGATACTTCGAAACAAACAGACAATGCGTCATGGACGCTGCTGCCGAAAAGTGTGGCGACCCCATGTTGAATTTCCAAGCCGGTCTTGCGTCAGTCAAGAAATTTAAATTTGTAGGATACCATTGTCCTATTGTTCCTACAGGTAAATTGATAATTTCCAGGAAGGGGGATTTGTGTTTCATTTAACGCTATAATTAGGCAGAATATCCTCTTTTTTAATATGCAGTCGCTGTACTGCCTGGAACAAAGAGTTTGTTATCAAAAGAAAATTAAATGTGATTAATTGTTTTGTGGTGGCTAAGGGTTCTAGACCCTTATGTCGCTCCTTCAAGAAACAGCTTAAGATAATTCAAAGCGAGCCTTAAATGAACCAATCAAAACAATGCTGGTCTATTTTATATAAGTATGTATATAATTAATTATATAAATGAATGATACAAATTCTCTATTCATATACAGCATCTGCGTTTAATGTAACCACACGTCGGCCTAGACAAAAGGTCCAGAGTATTGCTTGTTTGAAAGGTCCTATGCAGTATTTTGAAGATTCGGAAACTTCTGGAACGTTTTATTTATTTATGAACATCAGCTTGAAACAAGAAATAGCCAAGTAGGTCATAATAATTCAGATGTAATATATTTTCTACAGAAACAAAAGTACAATATTAAAAGCATATATGAAAACTATTAAAAGGTTATTAGTCATACATTTTAGATCCTCTAATATTGTAAGACAAGTTTGGATCATCTAGAATCTAGAGGGAAAATTACAACAACAAAAAGCAAAAAAGAAAGAAAGAAATTTGGGAAAAGAGAAATAAAGAGAGGAGAGAAGAAAGAGGAAGAAATATTCAGAAATATTCAGAAATATACAGAGATAAAAGAATTGAAACTATTAGATTGTGATGGTTTTATAATTATGTCCTGTTTCTTTTTGATGACCAAAATACTGACTCCCAGAAAAGGGAAATGATTAGAAAAAACAATTTTCAGTTGACTTCGTGCTCCGCTTTGAAGAACACTAACATACACATAACTTTTTGCTGTTATTTCAAAATAAACGGACATTTCAAAAGATTCTGGAAGGTTTATAAAAGAAGATTATTTGGCGTCCTTCAGTCTTGCGAGACGATTATTCCCACCGTGTGTAAAAAGACGATTAAGTTTTAGTCGTATTTTCACTGTAATGGCTTTTTCGTAATTAACCTCATTAATCGGATGTCATTGTCAATTACATTCGGGGAATTGTATAAAGATTTTAAAGAAAGATGTTTCTATGTATATATATTTGTAGAATGTACAAATGCAGTTGATTCTCACCACATTTTACTGGACGCAAGTTTAAATATAAATATTAAAAATATATAAAAATCCCGGTCACTCATTCTGTCTCATTCCGTAACGCTGAGGGACATAGTACAACAGTTCATGGCAGTTAAAAAAGAATGATATCATTTTTGTTTCGAAATATAAAGAGCGTGTGGTGTTTCTAACCGTAAAATATTATAATGACTTCATTTTTTAGCTTATATGTAAAATGAGGATTTGATGATTTATAATTATAAAATAATTTTTGCACATTTCAGTAAGTTTTATATTTCGTATTTATTTATTAAACAAAGATAAGTTACTTGGGCTTTTGAAAAAATGTGGGCACCGTAGGCGCCTTACGTCCCCTAGTCACAGAATAATATGTTTTAAAAAAGCAAAAACATGTGACAGCTAAGAATGTTTAATTTTAATGAGTGCACGTGATAGGTTTGGTGGGTGAAAGAAATACATGGCTGCATAACAAACATAAGTTTATAAATTGTTTACACTTAATAAAAAGCTCGTTCCAAGAACATCTTGATTGTGGACGACAACTCAAGGAAGCAATTAAGAATGAAGAGCAGTCATCGTTAATTGATAATGCACTGAACATTGTTCAAAAATCTTACTATCCTTACAACACGCAAGGTAAGTGAATTGGCTTACACGTTATTAGAAACACTGTATACTATTTGATGCAATCTTTTATTGACACGTTTGTTTTTGTGAATTTATTTTTGCGATTATTTTGCTGATTATGAGGAATGGACGCATTTGTAATTATTATTACTTTGAATATTCAAAAATAATATGAAAATCAATTAAATGGAGGATATCTCGTAAATAATACACACTTAATATGTTACTGCACAGAACTTAACGCTTGGATTCGTTTTATTTTAATTCTTTGATATTTACAACTTCATTACAGTGTTAAAATATTTATTCATAGGAAGTAAGTGTTCTGTAGCGCCCGGCGCTGTGAATTGAATTACTAAATTAACCTAAACACAACTTTGGTCTTTTGCCGCTGTTTTGGCCCTTTGTTTTTAGGACGTTTATTCAATTAGATTATGTATGTGATTCCTATCTTTTCTTATCTATTATATAAGCTCTTTACATATTGCTGTAACATGGTAGATAGTTTTTAATTGGAGTACGCGGTTTGTGGGCAGTTGTAATGAGTTCACTGTTGGGATAATTTGTTATTATTTCTGTGGGATTCAGTGTTAGACTAAACATGTAAATGAAAGGCAATAATTGGACGCCCCATAAAAACGCCCTGAAATTAACACATTAATTTGTCGGGAGGATTTTTCTTTTGTAAAATAGCAATTGCAATATCTATGAATTTGACCAATGTTGTAAAAAAAATATTGGAAAGCGTAAGAGACAATGTAGAGACTAAGTTATTTGTTTATGAAAAAAGTTGAGGATAGTGATTTTTGTCCTAATGTCAAAACAATTGATCGAATTTGAACAATTTGAGTTTTCTGAAAGGTAAAAAAAACAACCATACTTCATGAATTGTATACTAAAAATACTTGTCATAGTAACAAAGAACTAGAAAAGCCCATCTGTGATTTATAACATTATTGCCCTTTGAACTTTGCCCCCCCCCCCTAATCGTCCCAGCTCTTCTGATGATGGGTTCAAACCCATGCACGGACAATGGAACGTTTCTAGCTGAAATCAAAGCATCACTGCCGAAGTGTGGCGACACGTCTACTAAAATAGTGCAAGTGAAAAACAAAAACAGGACATGGACCGTATTCGTGATCACAGACTCACTTTGCCAGTAAGTGTGTCGAAGTCTTACCTGTGTATATAAACTCAAAGCACCGAGTTTTTATCAGTTTTAAAAGAATGAGGGATAAAGTCAATTTATTACTTCCTAAAACTTTTAAAGTTTATGTTGATACACAGAAGCGTTGTTTTAAATAGCTATAATATTTTAAATAAAAATGTTAGAATTCATGAAAGCCATTGTCATGCAATATATATGTGTGTGTGTGTGTGTGTGTGTGTGTGTGTGTATATATATATATATGTGTGTGTGTGTGTGTGTGTGTGTATATATATATGTGTGTGTGTGTGTATATATATATATGTATATGTGTGTGTGTGTGTATATATATATGTATATGTGTGTGTGTGTATATATATATATGTATATGTGTGTGTGTGTATATATATATATATATTAGGGATGCTAACTATTAATTTAAATTTAATCATTGACTTTTGAAAAATTAAGGGTTAATTAATCGTTCATTTCGATTAAAGCAACAAGTTAAAATTTATGATGTCATAAGTTCTCAAAAGTAACTCTTGTCAAACGTTCTTGTTGAACATCTAACTAACACTGTAATGTCTCCTTTATATGTCATCTTTTAACCAACTACACAGAAAGATAATTGTGTTGACATTAGTTGGTTCAAAAAATGAGCGGGTCTAATTGACAATATATCGAGCCGAGTTAAGTAATCATTTATTTGGAACTGACGTAACTTGTACGGAATGACATTATCGGATATCGGTGTTCATTAAGTATACATCATTGTAGAGGGTTAATGGATTCCAGAACTTTCATCTCCATTTTTTAACGCAGTAACTTTTTAGAAGAGCTGTCGTCATTTTCTGTCTCTGAGTCAGATTCCATTACTGCCATTAGCTTAATTTCATTTGGTTTAATAAGTAGGCGAAGTGTTAGAACCATGGTAGGTAAAATTTATCAACATTTTGAACATTCCAGTCACTCAAAGTTTAAAACCAAAATGTTCGTGTGATCATCAGGAAATTTATTATTCATCGGCCACTATTATTATTATCATTATTATTATTTTAACATTTGACTCCCAATAATTTAATAGTGATGGGTGGATTAATCGTTAAGAAATAATTTAATTATTAAACTTTAAAAACTATTATTTAAGAAATTAATCGTTAATTTCCGCATCCCTGATATTTTTATAACCCCTTTCCCGTGATCAAATTGAGATGAAATTTAGCAGGCAGAGACTATATCAGGTTTTTTTAAAAACTACATGTCCTTTATATAATTAAGACATAATTAAAGTTTTGGATTTTTTTTTATTGTCAATGGATAATATAATGAACATTCCTCTAGTTTTGTCTCGTGTAAAAAGGATTAATAGTCAAAAACTTTTTTTTTTGTTCGTTTTTTTTTCTTTTATGATTTCACATACTTTAAAGCTTTGTGTTGTCTATGTATTTGAACGTAATGATAGGCAGGCAGTCATTTAGTAAACAAATTGGTCTTGTTAGCTCAATAGCAGCCCAAACTATGGGATTTATACTATTTATAGCTTTTATTTATTCCATTTATGCTCTAAACTAGGGACCAATCGGGTAGACATTTTCTACCGGGTACCAAATCCGAATAGTTTGATGTACTATTTTGCCGGGTCCGAGAATGAACCAAGTACTGGGACTGTTAAACAAAACAAGGAAATCCGAATTAATTTCTGTTTTGTCTCTTTTGACCCTCTGATGTTCTGGTGTATTCATCACACTCATGGAACTGTGGGAGGGGGTTGATAGGAGCACAAGTTCCTTAAGATCGTGAATATGAGCCATCTCGTGTTAACTTCTTATTACAGACATTACAGTTTGTCTTTCATTCATCAATGGCGTTTTAATTATGGCGACGAAGTTCCCAATTTTAATCCTTAACTTTGGAATTGACAAGTTTTAATTTTATTTTTAATTGTAAAATCGTTTGATAAGAATAAAAAAAAGTATAATTAGAACATGGCGGTATGAATGCCAGCTAACCCGTGCTTCGTTGCGTACAATTGTGCAGAGTTTGAAATAAAGCACAGCCAAGTCCTCAATCCCAAATCATCAACATTAGTAAATATGGCGGGGTGGAGCTAGAAGTGAACACGACATTGTCGTAGTAAATTAGTTTATTAACTGTAGATCTTTATAGTTTTAAATTATACATTTCTATAATTATGTTACATTTGTTATATTTTTAACAATTTTAAAGTATACTAAACTTGATCATTGTAATTTATCGGATTCCAAACTTGAATTTTTAAGGTATTTTTAAAAAGATATTTAGCTATTTGCGTGGGCACTATTGCCGAGGCGAATAGTTCCGAAAAACCCGATATCTGGCCGGGGCGAATTCCGGTTGGTCTCTGCTCTAAACCTCACCTGTGATCCTGTAACTTGACTTTATTGTTAAAGATTTATTTAAATTTGACGGAAAATTACTGAGTAAAATAAACATATTTAAAAAAGGAATGTTTAAATGAAACAGTTCAAATCTTTACACAGATACCTAGAAACATCCAAACAATGCGTCATTGACGCAGCTGACACCAAGTGTGGCGAGTCGTTGTTAAGCTTTAAGATCGGTCTTCGTCTCATGGAAAGATTGCACAATTTTGTACCATACCACTGTGAAAACATAACAACAGGTAACAGTTTGATTTTTTGTTTACATATGAGAATGTCGTTATTAAAAACAACAACCAATAACTGATAATTCAGATAAAATCTTTAGCAAAAAACACTTTCTTCTCAGTGTTGTTAATAATGGTTCTTTTATATTTGACTTTTTAGAATCGTTTTTTCGCCGTATTTTCCCCCCTCCTTTTCTTTTCTCTCCTCTAGTATTTGGGTTTGGTCCAGCAATACAAAGTGGCAAGAGGACCACTGTGAGTATTTCATGCCAGGAGGGTCCTATGCAGTATTTTGAGGATTCAGAAGCTTTTGGAACATTCTATTTATTTATGAACATAACCTTCCAAAATGGAATAGCAGAGTAGGTCAATTGCCAACTTATTTTATTTCAGTGTCCTTGTGATGTAAATAACTGATTACATTTTACAGAAAACATAATTTAGTCTTGTGTTTGTAACAGTGTGAAGAAATAAATGTAAGACTTTACTCTGTTACATTACGTTTTGTAATTTTAGTTTAATTTAATTCACTTATGCTTACACGCATATCGGTTATTTAAATATCTTGCCCTGATTTAAGATATATATTTATATAAATATATTGTGTATGTGTTTTGTGTGTGCGTGTATTAGAAAGAGAGGGGAGAGAGTGTGCCAGGAGAATAAGAGAGAGAGAGAGCGAGAGAGAGAGAGAGAGAGATGTGAGCTAAATGTAAATATATATTAAAAGAGAAAGCTTGATGGAAATATATATTACAGAGGCACAAAGAGTTACATGGGATTTTTCTTGCTTACTCTCTTGCTATTTAAGAGTGTGTGGTGAAAATTTGGGTGGGAAAATTTATATTTTTAAAACTTTGGAACAAATGTAATAACGTTTTATTGAAAATTTGTGTGTTTGTAACTTTATGACATTTTGTGAGCAGCACTATGGAAGATCAGTTTTATTGTGCCCAGAAACTTAAAAAAAGAGAAATGAGTCACCACCAATTATATCTCATAAGTGTGGCAGTAGAGCTGGTACAACACTTTATTTTACCAAACACGACGCAAAGTAAGTGCAATGGCTGCTGTGAACTTTTAGATTCCTTTTTAAAAATCTGGCAACTCTATAATTAATGGCTATTCTATAAGAATTCTTTATTGACTTATTCATTTTAACATTTGGCTTTGAGAATAAACTTAAGCATAACAAAATTAAGAGTTAAAGTATCCGCCATTTTATGGTTAAATTTAGAAATAAAAAATATGAATTAATATAATTTAAAAAAAAAACATTACAGTACATTTTTTAACATATTTTTTAAAATAGATTTTTACCATTTCAATAAATGTTGAATGTATACATATATTGTATTTAATTTTAGCAATGAGCATTTTTTCAAAATGAAAAATATCCTTTATATGGGTTTAGTCGTTAATGGAAATATACTAAAAATAAAAATTTACAGCATCCTAGTGGCCATGTTCATGAACAATTTCAAACAGCATCCTTGTAATCTCCTCTTTGTCTTCGTCCCAGCTGTTCTCATGATGAGCTCAAACCCTTGTGCTGACAATAAAACTTTGGTGAGGGAAGTCAGAAAGTCTTTGTCCAAATGTGGGGACACGTCCACTAAAATAACTAATGTAGTATTCTTAAACAAGACCTGGACGATATTCGTCATAAGGGAATCACTGTGTCAGTAAGTTAAACACATTATCACTGTGTCAGTAAGTCAAACACATTATCACTGTGTCAGTAAGTCAAACACATTATCACTGTGTCAGTAAGTCAAAATCACTGTGTCAGTAAGTCAAACACATTATCACTGTGTCAGTAAGTCAAACACATTATCACTGTGTCAGTAAGTCAAACACATGTTATTAAGGAATCACTTTGTCAGTAAGTATAATACATAGAATAAATAATCGATTTGCCAATAACATTCTGTGTGCTGCTTGTAGTGGAACGTTGCCCCTCTAGTAAACGTTCCATTTTTATGTCTGTATTATAACAATTCGTACTGTTGAACATTTTTTAATTTAATTTCCTTGAACCCTCTCCCCCCCCCCCCCACGCACTTCTTCCCGCCAATTTGTGAAAGCTGCCGAATATATTGTCTTTAGAGTTTAGATTGAGTCTATTAAAAATAAACCATAACGTCTTTATACAAAGCTACACTTTGTACCCAGTGACATCGAGCTCTTCCAATAGCCTGCAGCCCTTGAGCAAGCCCCACCCAACGGCCCCTGCAAGTTTAAAAATGCCTATGGAGACATCTCAGATGTGAAAACTGTAATGATTCGACGACGAGATCATACAAAAAAAAAAAAAAAAAAGCTTTACTTAAAATCTGTGCACGCAAAAGTTTTTAGCATGTAGATCTACCTTAAAGCTGGTACTACTGAAGGAGTTTTAATTTTAAGACCATCGATATACATTTAATAACTTAAAATTTTTCTTCCCCGCAACTATGTTCCCTATAAAACTACACTTGTAATATAAGCACACATTTGATTATAAATAACTACCACAAAAGTCCCTTAAGCTATGCAACGAGCGTAGCTAAGTTTTTAAATAGAGAACGTAGCGAAGACAAGGTTAAACAGTTCATATCAAATTCTTGTACCAAGATGTGCGAAATGTGGTATCCTATTACTAGAAGTAAAAAAAACTAACATCTACAGCCATTAAGAAACACACACACACACACACACACACACACACAAACACATTTTAAACATAGTATGTTCTTTCTTGTTAAAAAGTTTCCCTGTATCTTTGTGCTCGATGT
>MUZC01000920.1:77126-89587 GCA_002072015.1 Radix auricularia
ATCTGAATAGGATTATATGTAGATATTTTAAGTCAAAACGACACGGAATATCCATTAGAGGTTGGGTGGGGGGAGGGGAATCTATTCGATACAATTATAAACGTTTTAAGTTTGATAAAAATTTTCTATTGGTTTTTGGTCAAACGCCTCTGGCCATTCTAAATATAATGATAAATGTGTCCATTTAAAATTAGTCAAAAGTATTCATTAACTTTATTGAATGCATCAAATTCTCGACATCGCAATTCAAGAGGAGCACAAAATTACTTTCTTCTGAACTCAATTTTTAAGGCATGAATTCTAAATATGACAGAAAGGATACTTGGTACAGTCAAGTCATGTTGATTAAGATTATTGTCACTTGTGTCAACATAAATGAAAGTAGGTTGGATTTAGATGTCTTCGTATAGTACGTAAATAAGAGATCTACATAGATAACAAATTTTACAAATGCATTTTCTGGAAGGAACCGGCCCAATAGTGGGCATATGTTACCAAACGTACACGTACACATGACATATTTGAACATATCTAGTGGAGTGGAGTGGAGTGGATATTATATGTCCCAAATGAGTCTACATTACCCCCAAAGATTCTCTTTTGACCCCAGATGAGGTAATTTACCCCTGTTCGCCGACTTCTTTCTTACGGGATGCCCTCTCAGTCAATTGAGGGATTTTTTTTAAAAAATACATTTTAAAATATTATTTTTAAATAACTTTTTTTTTATAAACAAAGAAGTTAACAGTAATGATTTATAGTCAATGTTTAATTTGTATGCATTAAAATAAAATATAATCTTAGGATGTTAAAACATTTCGTGTTTTGAAGGCTACTTAAACGGTTTGAGAAAAAAAAATGGACCGGTTCAATAGTATACATAAATATTGAAATTATAAAAGTTTATGTTAACATTACTATTAACCAAAAAGTAGCGGATTCTAGCAAATTTTCTATGCCCACAATGATTCAGCATTTCCCCCAAGAGTTCCCTTTTTACCCAAAATGAGATAATTTATCGCTGTTACCGACCCCTTGATTAAACAGACCGATAGTGGTAGCCATGTATTTTTCATTAGTTTATAAATTCCACAAAAGAATGCAACAATTTAAAAACGCCTCGTCCATTGGTGACATTATATTACAACTGTTGTGTGACGTACGTGAAATCCTGAAGAAAAAAGAATTAAAAAAAACAAAAAACAAACAAACAAACAAACAAACTTGTGAGCTTCGGAATAAAACGTTATGATACTATTACTATTGGATATTTTATTAATGTCATAGTATTTTTCAGTCCTCAACTTGCAGGAATTACTGTATTTTGCGACGCACAAGATGACACCCTACATTCCTGCACAAATGTGGGGTTCGTACAGTAATGGCCATTTTCCTCTTCAAGCGCATTCATAATTTTTAGAAAACATGAGATGTGATATCAATGTGATAATTTTAGATCAAATGCCTTTGATGTGCATATACTTAGCAGGAAAACTGTCATTAGAAGATCGAAATCAATTTAAGGAATTGTCTTGTATCTATATATTCTAGGTCTATAAACAATGCAATGATTCTTGTAATATCAATAGTCACATTAGCGAGCTTAATCGTGAAGGTTATCACATCAAATGGTTTTTGACATTACCGCTGCATTGTTCGTTAGCTGTTTGCTATGCCTTGGAAACTAATTTTTTTTTTTTAATGTAATATATAAAACAAGCCGAATTCATACTTGATCTTATAGGGCTTTAAGCTGTGTAGGGGCTTATTTTGCTATCAAATCAGTACAAAGAAAATCATGTCAAAACGGGAAAAGAATGCAATGGTACCTGGTGAAATGGAAAAATTCTTGCCGGTCGTCTGATACAAAAAAGTTTGAGAATCACTGGCTTACAATTTATTTTTCTTTCACATAGCTTCACTCGTGTTACAATATTGCAATATAGACCTACACAAAATAAATACTTAAAAGAAAAAAAAGTGATTAGAAACATACTTATTTTCAAATAGAAAATAAAGGGTATTTTTTTTCTTTTTTAAGGGGGGGGGTCAAAGTTTTGTGACGTACTTTTGGAGGGGGGGTCTACGATTTTGTGAAGACGCATGACGTATAGGGGGGGGAGGGGGTAAAAAATCGGCCAAAATCGCGTGACGTCATTTATGGACGGCCCCTAAGAACTATGTGACTTTGTTTTATGTCTGGGACAGTATTAAATAACAAAAATGTTACTTCAGGGCAGGTGCTATTTCTAGACAAATTTAGCTTGGGTGAAAATTGGCAGTTGTTGCCCTCTGGAAAATTATGGGAAGGTTTCAGAAAAATTTGTTGACGCCTTCGCAGATTTGGGCTCTTAGGTGCATTGTACCCACCTTGAACCAGCCTTGTTTTAGTTGTGTTGTTTCCATAATTATCTAATCCTTGAAACTTGTCTTTAAAGAATATTAAAATAACAAAATCATTCTCCAGCTACACTGTAAGATTTATTAGGTATAAAGATTGTAGTGCTTTGTAATGTAAATCATGGTTGAATCCTTTCTGTGATCACATGTAATCGTGGTTGAATCCTTTCTGTGTCCACATGTAATCGTGGTTGAATCCTTTCTGTGTCCACATGTAATCGTGGTTGAATCATGTAATCGTGGTTGAATCCTTTCTGTGTCCACATGTAATCGTGGTTGAATCCTTTCTGTGTCCACATGTAATCATGGTTGAATCCTTTCTGTGTCCACATGTAATCATGGTTGAATCCTCTCTGTGTCCACATGTAATCATCAGCCCTTAGCAATGGAAACTGTACTGAACAGAGAAAGTCCTCTTTTGACCATCCAGCAGTTTCAGTATCAGGTGAGTTGATACTTGTTTCTTCTGGCCTCTTCTAAGCATGTGTTACATTTCTCAACATGTGATTAAGTAACTTGTACCATTTTATCAAAATCACTGCTCTTATATATTAAAAGGTTTAATAAATCACCAGAAGGTGTGTCTATGCACTAATTGGGGTGTTTAGTATTCATTTACACTTAATTATTCTTAGACATACAAATGCATATTAATGAAATGAATCACTTGAATTAGGTGAAGCGACATCATTACAGAGAACTTTTTGCTATGCTTACAGCTGATCAGAAATCAGCCATGCCAGTCCTTGATCCAACACAATGTAAGTTATATAAACCATAGTTTTAAAAACTTCAAATTTAAAAAAAAAAAGAAACAAAACAAAACTCTACATTCAGCATTTAAATCAATTCCTTTGATAAACTTGAGCAAGTAGTGTTGGAAATTATTGCAATGTCATGATTATGCAATCACAAATAAGATTAACTTTCATATGGAATATCTGGATCTCATTTTTGGCCTTGACATTTATACCTTTTTTTTTTCTCCTCTCAAATTTCTGTTAGGCCATGTGATAAAATTTGAAAAAGTTTTTCAGTACTTCCTTAACACTGAATACTTTTTAAAAATTGTTTTCCTGTAGCTCTCCATCCTCCCTGGAGACATTGGTACAATGACCAGATCCCTCCTTACACTAAACCTCAAGACAGACGGAAGGCTAGGGAGGAAAGGGAGGCAGAGAGAGAAAGGTCAGTGTCAAATTATTTGTTCTGGGTAATATAAGTATTAATAATTTGTTTTCAAAGTGTATGAAATCAAGTTATTTTATGTCAATATTTAACACAATAAATATGCAAAATCATGTAAGTAATCAGATTTGAGTTATTTTGATGGGATGCTGTTTGACCTCCAAACCACACAGAAAATAAATATATACACACACGGCAATCTCAAAAGACACAAATAATTATTTTTTAAGTGTCTGCCTAAAGCAGTTCATTTTCTGAAAGCGTAATTCCTAGTTTTTTTTAATACATAATGTTATGATAAAGTCCTAATATTATTGGATTATTTCTATTCTATAAATCTGGAGGTTTAAATTGTAATTTGACAAAGGTGCATAATGTTGATTTCCTTTATATCTAAGCTTTAAATTTTCATTCATCTAAAAAACTAACTAACTTTCGACCTTCTTAACATCAATGTCAGACTTTTACAGCAACAAAGAGATGCTGAAAGGATGAAGAAGGAAGGGGAGCTAAGGGACAGGAAGTGAGTTAACAGATCAACCACTATGTCATAAAAAAGTTAACAAAAGGCACACTAATAATGATATGGATTTAATTTAATTTTTGAACTAAATACATTTAATAACATTTTTTGTTAAAATTGAATTATTTAAATCATTTGGGGTAAAAAGGGAAATTTTGTGGGTAATGCAGGCTCATTAAAGGCATTTAAAATCCACTAGAATCCAATTTTTTGTGGGTATTTTAACATAAAATATATATTTTGAGTATCAGACAAACAAATTCAACTCTTGACCTAAATCATTAATCTCAAAATATTTAAAATGTTAATGTAAAAATTGAACCAAATAAAAAGGGTTTCAGGAAATATGAAAAGATATTTGTGTGTCCCTAGGACAATAGAAGGTGAGACAATGAGGATGGCAGCTGCTGAAAGAGCTCGTTTGGACAGGGAAAGAATTGACCTAGAAAACCAACTCCTGGAGGTCAGTCTGCTTGAATGAAAGTTTGTTTAAAAAATAATTAGAAGACCCGAAGTTTATAAAAATCTGTAGCAGGCCTTGAAAGACCTGAGAAGTTGTAAATTATTCACAAGATTTGTCAAATCTTTTGTTTATTCATAATCATTTCAGTGAGATAAAAAGTTTTTTTTTATTGATACTAATTAAATGCAAAACTTTCTCCTAACTGCTAGATCTCAAAATATTTGAAAAAGTTAGATACTTCTTTGTTTTATGAATGAAATTATACAAATACTTTTTTTTAAAAGTTAGTATTGTTTTATTTTGTTGAATTCTTATCAACTATATTATGAAACATTTTTTATAACATTATTTTTTAATTTCTACCAGGAGAAAAGAAGGCGAATAGATGCTGAGAAAAGGGCCAAAGAGGAAATAGAACAACTGAGAAGAGAACTGGATGCATTAAGAAAACCTGTAAATTTATTTGTTCTTTTTTTAAAATCTAATATTTAACATTTATTACGTTTTTTATATTTCTGCCAATATTGCTTTAAATATAATTTACCCCCACAGTGTCTTTAATTATCCAGCAATTTTAAAGTTATGGATAGTTTCTAGTAGTGCCCTTAATGATTTACACAACATACTGTAATTATTTAGTGATTTAAAACTTTTCAGAAATCTCCAAATCCGTCTCTCATGAGCACAAGTTCTTACGTTAGGTAAGGGATTAAAGAATGGACTTTTATTTTATCTTGGAATTTTAAATGTCTCATAAAGCTCTTATTTTCTTCAGTGTATGTTTAAAACTTCTTTTTAGTAAAGTTTATAAATGTTCTGTAATTTAATTTAAGCAAAAATAAATATAAGGATTTCCCTAACCATGCAAAATCCCTGCAAAAATAACACATCCAAATGTATTGTGTGTCTTCTTCCAAAGTTAAGGAAGTGAAGTTATTGTTGTCCATTTTAATTGTGTAATCATTAGGTTTTAGATAGAGCCCATTAATAAGTTTCAATGTAAAAAATTTCAGTAAAAAAAAAATACAATTTCAATCTTACCTTGTCATCACTTTTGTGAATGCTTTGTCACTCCGTATCCACGTCACATAACTAATGCTTCCATTTATGTCACTATTTTACTCATTTGTGTCATAACTGTTTCACCATCATTTCACTTGTGTCACATTATCAGCCGAATGCTGGTTCCTCCACCACCCACCCCTGACTCTCAGTATGGTATGCCACCAATACCTGAGTCCCCATCACACAGCCCTGCCCAGGCAGAAGAAGTCATATTTGACTTTCTTAGGAAGATTCGCAAGAGTATGGATAAAAGTAAGTTCTATATGTTTTCACAATCCACTTAAAATATATTATATATTTAAGTAAGATGAAAATATATGTGAATTATATGCTTTATTGATTTAACACAGTGTTTCTCAATCTGTGTGTCGCGACACATTAGTGTATCATGAGAGATTTCCAGGTGTATCGCGAGATTTAGTAAAGAAATTTAAAATTGCTAAAGTTCTGAGCTCTGCAGTTATTATGAAATTTTAAAATAAAGCAAAACAAAATGTTTGTTAATAAATCAACAACAAAATCACTAATCACGTGTGTGTTTCGCATGAGGCAGGACATTAGATTCGGTTGGTGTCAGAGTACGCCATTTTCTTTTTTCATTCTTTCTAGCGTGTCCGTCCACTGCATAATTCTTTGAGAAAGCTTGTTTCTAAATCTTTGCCCAAAGATTTGCATTCCATCAAGACCCATGTTGTTGAAGTAGTGAATTTCATCAAGTCTCAAACACTCAAGTCACGACTCTTTGCGAACCATTGACTTTGATTACAAGTGCCTACTTTGTCATACGGAAGTTTGCTGGCTTTCAAGACGAAAACTTCTTGACAGACTTGTACATCTTAAAATAGAAGTGATTTCTTTCCTTGGAACTGAAGATCAAAATTTGAATTCCAAATACATGGCGAAATCTGGTGGTTGCACGTTCATTTTCTTTCCGATTTATTCACTAAATTTAAGTCTTCAAGGACCATCTGAGAACATCATTACCTCTGCATTGAAGTTGAAGTCATTTAATGAGAAAATGTCATCGTGGAAAGGTAAAATATCAAAAGGAATAAACGACTGCTTTTCCAACTGTTAACAAAATTTCAAGATAGAAGAAAATATGTTTAAGAGGTCATGAAATTTTGAACACCCTCTGTCAACTTCAATCGTCTCTTCAACATTATTTTCTATCACTGGACATCGATGAATTTGCTTGGTAGATCAATACGTTTGCAGTCAGTGAAGAAGTCAATTTGATGACCGAAGAGGAGACGCAAATTATCGAATTACGACATAACAAATTCTATAAAACAACTTTCACCAACACGAATTTAGAAGAATTCTGGTTTGCAATCATGAAAGTCTACCCTTAAGTCAGTTTGAAAGCAGTTAAAACTCTGTTTCCATTTTCATTTTCTTGGTACTGTGAATTTAGCTTTAAATTTGGCTTTAAATGAAATCAAACCCAGGAAACTAGAGAAACTCCTCAGTTGATGATGAGTTGCATGTTTACTTGTCAACCTTGGAGGACCAATGGAATATGATGTGCTCCATTAAGCAGGCACATTCATCACACTAATATATTACAGTAATATACATCACAATAATATGTAAAAAAAATTAATCTTTTTAATAAAATAAGCTAAAATTATTTTTGTGTGTCACGCAAATTCTTGAATATTCTTAGTGTGTTGTTACCCAAAAAAGTTTGAGAAACACTGGTTTAACATCTGATACTTAAACTTCAACCTTTTATAAAAATGACCATTATTTTTCTCAAAAAATTATAGGAATTATATAATCATAGATTATGCAATGTTTGTTTCAGCTGTCTTGAAGTTATAATAGCCTTCAAGCTTTAACTTTAACCAATGTTTAACTTAAAGAATTTTTAAAAATTCAATGCTAACTTATCAGTTTGTGCTTATCAGATTTAAAAAAGGAAGCAATTAATTTCAAAATAACTAAGGAAAAAAGAAGTTTGTTTTCTTCAAATGGAAATTTGTCAGAAATTTAATTTATTCAAATGAATTTTTTCGGGGAAAAGTGAATGAAAAATGGCAAGAATAAAACTTTTAAATACAAAACGAAGTCACTAAATCATTTGAGTAAGACAAAATATTTTTTAAAACTTTGTTTAGAAGTGAAAGGTTACATGATATTTATATTGTTTTTTATTTTTTCCTTCATTTTCATGTGTCAGTTGCCAATGGAGAAGGGCAAGAGGCAGAACACTTAAATAAAGAAACAGAGAAATACATTTACAACAATGTGCAGGATATCAAGAGAGCTCAGGCAAGTATTTCTATTTGTGAATCTACTCTTGACTAACATACATTTCCACTAGGCCTGTCAACGGGTACCCGGGCAGCGTTTCTCAACAAAATTGACAACCCTACTCTTGACTACCATACATTTCCTCTTGATTTACAAATTTATAAAAAAAATTAAAATTGGTATTTTTTCTGAAGTTTAAATAAATAGTAACCCAGTTGTAACCCAGTTGTAACCCAGTTGTAACCCAATTATCACAGCAAGTATTTGTCTGAATGATGAATTGATATATTTTTTTAACAAATGAAAATTTTTATAACATATATTAGGGCTAGATAAAAATTTTAAGTTAAACAATTATACATGAAAATAATGTCAACAATACAATGTTGACTCAATATAAAACAGTCTAATGCCATTGTCAACAAATGTTTTTGTCTGTTATACTTCCTGTGAACTAAAGTAGTGCAATTAAAATGCCAAATAAAAAAGCATATGAAAAATTATTTTGTGCCTTCTCTTTCATTAATAATTTTCAATTACTGTTTCCTATATTTCAGATTGAAGTTTTTGGTCACAGATTACAACCTGGCGAGTTTGAGAGGATGGACGCCCTTAAGCAGAAGAAAGCCAGTGACCAGATCATGGAACTCATACAAAGATGGAGGGAAGACAGGCGGGCAAAGGAGCTCAGAAAAGTGATGTAAAATATTTATTTTTAAATAAGGTCAAATTTGAATTATGTAGCAGAAACTGATTTATGTTTCTAGCATTTAATTCTTTTTAAGAATAGGATTATCTTTCAAGGTTCAAATTATATTATTTACGTAATGGAACAAATTTTATAAAATAAACATTCATATCTTTTTGTGGGATCTTGATTTTGTACCTGAAATTTATTGAAACCACTGTTTAAATTACAATATTTGATTTGTCACTTTTCATTTCACAAAAAATGCTAATTTAATTAACAAAATGCTGTATATTTAAAAGGATGCAAAATTTGCTGCAAATGTGTTTGGTTAACTTATTGAAATATTCTTGACAATGAAAATTTTGTATATCTTTTATTACCATTTAACATGACAGACATTCCTTCTATTTAGAAGATTATTGCGTCCTATGTTCTTTTGATTAGAACATACAATAGACCATGCTGGCCAGTTTGGCAAGTAAAGTAGCATTCACCGTCCACAGTTACAAGTGTATCGTGTTGCACAACGCCCAGCCACCTTTAATCACCCCAATTATCTGGTAATTATCGGAGCTTGTTGGACTCAGGGACTCGAAACGGTGACTTTGGTTTTGCCAGCTAAATGCACATGCCCCTCAACCACTTTGCTTCCTCCTAATTTGTTCTTTTATCAGTCTAACTCCGTCCAGTTGGTTTGAATGAGTTAAATGATGGAGCTTGTAGTTTGGCTTTTAGTTCACTTATTAAAAGCATTAAACCGCTACCTTCCACTACAAATTATGCAAAATTATTTCTTATGATTTTTTAAAATTACCACTCAATGAAATATTTAATATATTAATTTCTATGCAATCTCAATGGAAGCACATACACGTATATTTACACTCAATGGAAGCACATACACGTATATTTACACTCAATGGAAGCACATACACGTATATTTACACTCAATGGAAGCACATACACATATATTTACACTTTAATATATTTTGCCTCCTCTTTTTGTTTTTTGGGGGGAAAAAAAGTTGTCAAAAGATTTAAATGATTAAGGTTTGTATGTTGTATTGATATTGTTCTTCACATAAATGTGTAATACAAATTTACCTCTTGTGAATCTTTTCAGTCAAATGTTGGATGCTGTATTTTCAGTCTTATCAAATTGCTTGGCATAATTTATGTAAAAGAGTTTTAGCATTTCATGGTTTTGTTTGTTGTTGTGGTCAGTTTGTTACAACACTGCAGCACAACCCAGTCAGACATCTCCAATACCCAAAACTCATCCATCACAACCCAGTCAGACATCTCCAATACCCAAAACTCATCCATCTCAACCCAGTCAGACATCTCCGATACCCAAAACTCATCCATGACAACCCAGTCAGACATCTCCAATACCCAAAACTCATCCATTACAACCCAGTCAGACATCTCCAATACCCAAAATTCATCCATCACAACCCACTCAGACATCTCCAATACCCAAAACTCATCCATCTCAACCCAGTCAGACATCTCCAATACCCAAAAATTAAAACATACAATGCAACCTGATTTAACATTTAATTTTTTTTTTCTTACAAATGGGAAACAAACATAAGCAAGTGGCTCATAGTTACATCACTATTTGAGATCTAATATCAATTTATCAGAAATATTGAGAAAACATTTTAAATAACTGCTATAAAAAATTTGAAAGATGTAATTTGAACTCTAAATGAAAAGCTTTAGTTTCATGATTTTTTAGAGGTTTTATCTTAGGTAGAAAACCTCTAATTCACAAACATAAAAAGAAAAACTGCAATGGTTTTCTTACAATTGTAGAATATGTCTTCTCATCTAAAAACAAGAAAATATTCTTATAACATTACTGGACTTTCATTTCTGAATTTCTTTTAAACTTCAGGGAGAGAAGAGCTATATTTGATGTCTGAAACGATTGCATTGCTTGAAAGTTATTTGAGAAAAATAATGGTGAAATTGAGATGCAGCATTTTTAGGTTTTCTTGCACCAAGCCAAATACTTCAAGTTTGTTCATTGGTTAATATAAAATCTCCCAGTCATACGCGAGTGGTTTGCCAAATTTTTATTTTCTGTTTGAAGACATTTAATTTATCAGAGCATCATAATGAAATGTCATACCAACCTTGTCCAAGTAAAGGAGCCTTGGAAATAATTTTTACCACCAGGGGATTATCCCCCAGAAGTTGTTGTTCTGAAATGTTTTCTTTAAAATTGTTGTGGATAAATAAAGTGTTGGCTCATATAGTGTAATCTTGGGCACCATTTCTCATATAGTGTAATCTTATGCACCATTGAACAATCAGTTTGAGATGTTCTATATCAGTGGTGGCAAGCCTGAAATTCAAACAAAACTCACTTAGTTATAAAGCAAATTGTCAACACTCCCATGAAACCCGAAAATTGGGGTTTGGTTGGGCTGGTTTGATTAAGGAAGTAGTATTTCAGTGGTACCCCAGCTGATGAGGCTCTGCGTGCCGACTGTAACACTCGTGGCATAGCTTCGCATCACTGCTTGATATCATAGCACTAGACCTTACATATCAGTTCTATGGCTTTGTTTTTATGAATTAACAACTATTAACATTGCCTTTTAAATAGCTATTACAATAAAGTTCAATGAAGCTTGCATAAATTAGGATGTTCAGAATGTGCATAGCCATAAGTTAACTTATGAGATGAGAAGTTATTATATAATTGGCATCTTATGTCTCATACTAATTTTTTTAGTGCAGCGCTGAAGATATTTTTAAAAGTCTGAATTTTAAAAATTTATTTATGTCTTCTTCAGTGCATTCCAAAATGCATTCATTCAATTTAAGGTACCCCTTTCAAAATAACTGTTCAACATTTATTTCTTGAAAAAATATTAAAGCATAAGCATTATTATTAATGGATTAAAATAACTGCTATTTCAATGAAAATTAATGTTAATAAAAATTGATCACATTCTTTTGATGTAAATTTTGAGGAACTGTTAGATAACTCATTCGGTTTATCCCTCACTGTCAGGGTTATTCACAACACATATCATTCTCTTTACTTTCCTACTAGCATTACTTTGTCATTGTCCTCTAACATAACTACGATTACTTTCTGTCAATCTCTTTGTAACATAAAAAGCATTGTAATTTCTGAGCATTTCCTAGTCTATCTTATATTACCAGCATTACTGACTAATTCTCTAGCTTATATTACAAGCATTATTGGTGGTCTTAGCATTATTCTCCCAAAAGAAGTACCTGGATGTCAATTAATTGATGCCAATCTGTTTATGCAATGGTAGCCTTTCTATCCTGATTGCATAATTTACAGGCATTTAAGTGAATGATTCATTTATTTCTAATGTCTCCAGCATACATGTTTATAATTAAGAATGTACAACTTTTAAAATATTCCAATAACCAGTTATTTATTGACACCAGTCATTGTTGCCTTTAAAGAGAATAAAATTCCTCTTTAAAAAAATGTTTTCTTATTTCTTCTTATTTTTTTTAAAGTATCTGGGTAAAGTAGTGGATTGTCGTGTCTAAGTATCTGGGTAAAGTAGGGGATTGTCGTGTCTAAGTATCTGGGTAAAGTAGGGGATTGTTGTGTCTAAGTATCGGGGTAAAGTAGTGGATTATCGTGTCTAAGTATCGGGGTAAAGTAGGGGATTGTCGTGTCTAAGTATCGGGGTAAAGTAGTGGATTGTCGTGTCTAAGTATCGGGGTAAAGTAGTGGATTGTCATGTCTAAGTATCGGGGTAAAGTAGTGGATTGTCGTGTCTAAGTATCGGGGTAAAGTAGTGGATTGTCGTGTCTAAGTGAAGTTTAAATAAATAGTAACCCAGTTGTAACCCAGTTGTAACCCA
>MUZC01000920.1:100185-125013 GCA_002072015.1 Radix auricularia
GTCTGTCTGTCTGTCTGTCTGTCTGTTCCCTAATAACTCAAGATCCAGACAACCCAGTCAAGTCAAATTTAGTAAACATACACACAATTATATGGGGAAGGTTCTTAAATAGGTTTCGTTCTATAAATTCACACTCATGGGCGCCGGGGGCCCAAAAACTTTTTTTCCTTATTTGAGCTATATAAAAAATAAAATTCAACAATTTTTCTATTTCTCGAGGAGGCAGAAGCATGAAATTTTAGGAAATTGTTAAGTACTTTTCTGCAATGGTAAAGGGCAAAAATATATTTAAATTATCCCTTTCTGGGGGCTGGGGGCCCAAATTTAGTTTTTTCCCTTATATGAACTATATATAAAAACTAAAAATAACTAATTATCCTATTTTACGGATAGGTAGAAAGAAGAAACTTTGGCAAGTTGTTAAGTACGCTACCCTGACGATATTTTGCGAGAATGAATTTTAAACTTCCCACTCATGGGGAGCCTGGGGCCCAAATGTAGTTTTTTGTTGTTGTTTTTTTTACTTTATACGCTATATAAATACTGAAAATCCCCCTTTCTACTATTTCCCGTGTAGGTAGAAGAATGAAACATTGGGAAGTTGTTAAGTACACTCTCCTAACGCTAATTTGCAAAAAAAGAATTTTAAACTTCCCACTCAATGGGGACCGGGGGCCCAAATGTAGTTTTTTCTTATATTAAAAACTCACTCACCACTAATTCTCAAATTTACCGTGTAGGTAAAATCATTAAAATTTTTGTAAATTCTTGAGCATACTCTCACGACAATAATGGCAATCTTTCCATAAATTCCCACTCATAGGGGCCGGGGGCCCAAAAGCGTTTTTCTCCCGTTATTTGAGTTATATAAAATTGAAAATAACTAATTCTTATATTTCCCGAGTAGGACAAGCATGAAATTTTAGGAAATTGTTTAGTACATTTCCCTAATTTATAACAGGCGAAAATATATTTAAATTATCACTTTCTGGGGTCCAGGGGCCCAAATGTTTTTTTTCTCCCAATATGAGCTATATAAAAATTGAAAATCACCAATTCTTCTATTTCCCGTGTAGGTAGAAGCACGAAAGTTTGGCAATATGTTAAATACACTCTACCGAATGTAATTTGCAAAAAAGATATTTAAAAATCCTACTCTTGGGGGCTAGGGTCCCAAATTTAGTTTTTTCTTATATTAAAAACCGTCTTATCTCTAATTCTCAAATTTACCGTATAAGTAGAAAAAAAAACTTTTGGAAGTTATTGAGCACACTCTCCCAACAAAAAATGGAGAAAAATACTTTTAAAATTCACATTCAGGGTGGGGCTGGTGTTCCAACATGTATTTTTTTCCTTAAATGAGCTGTATTTTACATCTCCAATGGTAATAGGTGAAAACATATTTAAATTATCTCTCTAAGGGGGCCGGGGCCCAATGTTGTTTTCTTCTTTATAATAGCGATATAAAAAGTGAAAATTACTAATTCTCCTATTTCCCGTTGAGGTAGAAGCATGATACTTTGGGAAGTTGAGCAATACATATCCGCAATGGAAAGAGGAGTAAAAAGAAATTACTCCCCTGGGGGGTGGGGCCCAAATGTATTTGTTCTTATGTAAAAACAGACTCATCACGTATTCTCTAATTTTCGGTGATGGTAGAAGCATAAAAGTTTGGAAATTTGTTGAGGAGGCACTTACGACGAAAATTAACAAAGTTAAAATGTTTTAAAAATGTTAAAACTCCTGCTCATGTGGGGCCAACGTTTATAAAATTTAAAAACCACTAATTCTCCAATATCCGAGTAGGTAGCAGTATGAAATTTTCGAAAGTTGTTGAGTACACTTCTGCGATGGTAACAGGCGAAAAAAATATTTATAACACTTATTGGGAGGCTGGTGCCCAAATATAGTATTGTTTTTATACTCATATAAGCTATATACAAATTGAAAATCTTTAATTCTACTATTTGGAATAATGGGAATTGTGAAAGTTGTTAATTGCACCATCACGATGGTGCAGTCTTAACTGGTATGCAAGAGTCTTGGGATTGCTGGTATAGAATTGCAGACACTGTGCTTCTCTGATAGGAAATTGTATTTGACCTGCTTTAAGATAAATGTACCCTTTAACTTCATGGAAATAAACAGTATATTAAGCTTCTACAGAAAACCTCATTACAAACCCGTGAGAAGCCCGGTACTTGCCTCTAGTATATATATGTATATATCTATCTTACATATATAAGACGCATTTGTTGTCCGTCTGTCTGTCTGTCTGTCTGTCTGTCTGTCTGTCTGTTCCCTAATAACTCAAGATCCAGACAACCCAGTCAAGTCAAATTTAGTAAACATACACACAATTACATGGGGAAGGTTCTTAAATAGGTTTCGTTCCTTAAATTCAGACTCAGGGGCGCCGGGGGGGGGGGAGCCAACAACTTTTTTTCCTTATCTGAGATATATAAAAAATGAAAATCAACAATTTTTCTATTTCTCGAGGAGGCAGAAGCATGAAATTTTAGGAAATTGTTTAGTACACTTCTGCAATGGTAACAGGTGAAAAAAATATTTAAATTATCACTTACAGGGAGCCGGGGGCCCACATGTAGTTTTCCCCCTTATATGAACTATATATAAAAACTGAAAATCACTAATTATCTTATTTTATGGATAGGTAGAAGTATGAAACTTTGGCAGGTTGTTAAGTACGCTACCCCGACGATATTTTGAGAGAAAGAATTTTAAACTTCCAACTCGTGGGGAGTCGGGGGCCCATATATAGGTTCTTTTTGTACTAATATACGCTATATAAATACTGAAAATCCCCCATTCGACTATTTTCCCGTGTAGGTATAAGAATGAAACTTTGGGAAGTTGTTAAGTACACTCTCCTAACGCTAATTTGCAAAAACAAAGTTAAAACTTCCCACTCATTGGGGGCCGGGGGCCCAAACGTTTTTTTTTCTTACATTAAAAACTCACCCATCACTAATTCTAAAATTTACCGTGTAGGTAAAACCATGAAACTTTTGGAAATTCTTGAGCATACTCTCCCAACAATATTGAAAATCGTTCCCTAAATTCCCACTCCTACGGGCCGGGGGCCCAAAAACATTTTCGCCCGTTATTTGAGGTATATAAAATTAAAAATAACTAATTCTCCTATTTCCCGAGTGGGCAGAAGCATGAAATTTTAGGATTATTGTTTAGTACATTTCCCAAATTATCGCAGGCGAAAATAAATTTCAATTATCACTTTCTGGGGTCCAGGGGCCCAAATGTTTTTTTTCCCTATATGAGCTATATAAAAATTTAAAATCACTAATTATCCTATTTCCAGTATAGGTAGAAGTAAGAAACTTTGGCAAGTTGTTAAGTACGCTACCCCGACGATATTTTGAGAGAAATAATTTTAAACTTTCCACTCATGGGGAGCCGATGGCCCAAATGTAGTGTTTTTAAAAAAATCATATATGCTATATATATACTAAAAAACCCCAATCGACTATTTCCCGCGTAGGTAGAAGAATGAAACTTTGGGAAATTGATAAGTACAGTCTCCTAACGCTAATTTGCAAAAATGAATTTAAAATTCCCACTCTAGGGGGCTAGGGGCCCAAATGTAGATTTTTCTTACATTAAAAACCGTATTATCTCTAATTCTTAAATTACCGTATACGTAACGACATGAAACTTTTGGAAGTTTTTGAGCACTCTCTCCCAACAAAAATTGATAAAAAGTTTTTAAAAATTCTCACTCAGGGTGGGGCTGGTGAGCCCAAATGTATTTTTTTCATTAAATGAGCTGTATTTCATATCTCCAATGGTAACAGGTGAAAGCATTTTTAAATTATCTCTCTAAGGGGGCCGGGGCCCAATGTAGTTTTCTTCTTTATATGAGCGATATAAAAAGTGAAAAAAACGAATTCTCCTATTTCACGTTTAGGTAGAAGCATGATACTTTGGGAAGTTGAGAACTACATAACTTCAATGGAAAGAGTAGTAAACAAAAATCACTCCCCTGGGGGCCAGGGCCCAAGTGTATTTGTTCTGATATAAAAACAGACTCATCACGTATTCTCTAATTTTCGGTGACGGTAGCAGCATAAAAGTTTTGAAATTTGTTGAGGAGACACTCACGATGACAATTAACAAAGTAAAATTTTAAAACTCCTTCTCATGTGGGGCCAACATTTATAAAATAAAAAACCCCACTAAATTTCCTATGTCCGAGTAGGGAGAAGTATAACATTTTCGAAAGTTGTTGAGTACATTTCTGCGATTGTAACAGGCGAAAAAAAATATTTAAAACACTTATTGGGAGCCTTGTGCCCAAATATAGTGTTTTTTTCCTCATATAATCTATATAAAAATTGAAAATCTTTAATTCTACAATTTGGAATAATGGGAATTCGGAAAGTTGTTAATTACACTACCACGATGGTGCAGTCTTAACTGATGTGCCAGAGTCTTGGGATTGCTGGTATAGAATTGCAGACACTATGCTTTTCTGATAGGCAATTGTATTTGAACTGCTTTAAGATAAATTTATCTTTTTACTTCATGCAAATAAATAGCATAGTACGCTTCTACAGAAAACCTTATCTAAAACCCGTGCGAAGCCGGGTACTTGCCTCTAGTATCTATATAAGACGCATTTGTTGTCCGTCTGTCTGTCTGTCTGTCTGTCTGTCTGTCTGTCTGTTCCCTAATAACTCAAGATCCAGACAACCCAGTCAAGTCAAATTTAGTAAACATACACACAATTATATGGGGAAGGTTATTAAATAGGTTTCGTTCTATAAATTCACACTCATGGGCGCCGGGGGCCCAAAAACTTTTTTTTCTTATTTGAGCTATATAAAAAATGAAAATCAACAATTTTTCTATTTCTCGAGAAGGCAGAAGCATGAAATTTTAGGAAATGGTTGAGTACACTCCTACAATGGTAACAGACAAAAATATATTTAAATTACCTCTTTCTGGGGCCTAAATATAGTTTTTTCCCGTTTATGAACTATATATAAAAACTGAAAATCACTAATTATCCTATTTCCCGTGTAGGTAGAAGCATGAAACTTTGGCAAGTACACTTCTGTGATGATAACAGGCGAAAAAATATTTATAACACTTATTGGGAGCCTGGTTCCCAAATATAGTGTTGTTGTTTTTTTACTCATATAAGCTATATAAAAATTGAAAATCTTTAATTCTACTATTTGGAATAATGGAAATTCGGAAAGTTGTTAATTACACTACCACGATGGTGCAGTCTCAGCTGGTGTGCCAGAGTCTTCGGATTGTTGGTATAGCATTGCAGAAACTATGCTTTTCTGATAGGCAATTGTATTTGACCTGCTTTAAGATAAATGTATCCTTTTACTTCATGCAAATAAACAGTGTAGTAAGCTTCTCCAGAAAACCTCATTTAAAATAAAACCCGTGAGAAGCCGGGTACTTGCCTCTAGTATATATATATAAGACGCATTTGTTGTNATATCCGGCATCCTTCCGTCTCGCGAGACGATGGTGCATCACCGTTGGGTTGGGTTGCATTTCCTCGAGTGACTGTGCAGTCCTATCCTTGAGTGACAGTCTTTGCCACAGTTTTTACACACGAGTTCTGTGCTTCCAAATGTTTTGGCCTTTCTCCTAGCTCTTCTGTCTGCAGCCTCCTCCATTCTTCGCTCCTCGGCTACTATGACGCCCTCTTTGACAACTGTGCGCCACGTAGATCGGTCTTCTGCCTTACACTCCCAGTCACTTGTATGTATTTTGGCTGCTTTCATGTCCCTTTGACAGACATCTTTAAATCGCAAGCGTGGGCGACCTGTTTTCCTCTTTCCTGAAGCAAGTTCACCATATAGGAGGTCCTTCGGGATGCGGCCGGGGCTCATTCTTTTGACATGTCCTAGCCACCTCAGGCGTCTTTCACTAAGAATTGAGAACATGCTTTGGGTATTGGCACGCGTTAGTACCTCACTATTAGGCACTTTTTCTTGCCATTTAATACCAAGGATGCGGCGCAAGCATCTCAAATGGAAGCTGTTAAGCTTACGCTCTTGTGATGTATAAGTGGTCCATGTCTCGCTCCCATATAGTAGTGTACTGATGACACAGGCTCGATAGACGCACAGTTTGGTTTTCTCCGTTAGCTTGGTGTTTTGCCAGACCCGCTTATTTAGTTTAGCCATTGTTGCGGCTGCCTTGCCAATTCTGCTGTTTATTTCTTCTTCAATGGACAGTGTATTGGAGACCTTGGATCCCAAGTAGGTGAAGCTGTCCACAACCTCCAAGTTCTCATTATCGATATTTATGGTAGGAGGAGGTCGAGTGTCTTGGGCCATGATGTTTGTCTTTTCAAGCTGATTTGCAGACCAAATTCTTTGCAGGCATTGGAGAAGCTTGACACGAGTTGTTGCAAACCAGATTCTGTATGTGCTGTTAGTGCCGCATCATCAGCAAATAGTAGCTCTCGAATTAGGATATCCGTCGTTTTGGTCTTGTTGAAAAGTCCTCCATCAGCTCTGGTATGTAACCAGATTCCCTCACTGCTATCCTTGAATGCGTATCGAAGAAGTACAGAGAAGAATATTGCGAAGAGTGTTGGTGCGAGTACACAACCTTGTTTAACTCCGCTGCTGACAGGGAAGGCCTCTGACTAAGCTCCATCGAACTGCACTGTGCCAAGCATATTTTCATGGAACTGTCTGATGATGGCAAGTAGGTGAGGGGGACAGCCAATTTTTGCCAGTATTTGGAATAGCCCGTTGCGACTGACTAAGTCGAAGACTTTTGTAAGGTCCACAAATGCAATGTATAGTGGCATCTGCTGCTCTCTGCATTTTTCCTGGAGCTGTCGTATGGAGAACACCATGTCTATGGTAGACCGACCGGACCGGAAACCGCATATATATATATATATGCCCCCCACCCCAGTAGAGCGGTATTTAGATCTGTGTTCTTCTTACCCTTCAATAGGGATTGCCCTTTGTAAGACCGGAAAACATCATAACTCATTGTGTAATGTTCTATTTTTAGGCTTGATTTTAGTGAAACATTGCTTTTAAGCTTAAAAACACAGAAGAATCAATAAGTTCTCAAAGTTTTTAGCATATTTAAATTACGAAACTGTTTTTTTTTTTTCTGTTCAAGTTCCATTAGCTGTCTAAAATAAACGAAGATATAACACATAGCTAATAAGAGTTACTTACTTCTCAATTTACCTACATTTACATATTGACCTTTATTAAATATTATTAAAGTTGTCCACCTAAAGACATCGAAACTTCTATTTAAAAATTTCCCTTTAGAAATTTATAAAAATGATTTACCCAGCAATATCTCAACAGGAACTAAAGTTAGGTTATTTGCTGATGATTGTATAATCTATAAAACAATTAAGTCAGAACAAGATAGCAAAATTTTACAAAAAGACTATGATGAATGTATGAAATGGGAAACTAACTGGAGTATGTCCTTCCATTCAGAAAAGTGTCAACTGCTAAGAGTAACAAAGAAAAATAAACAAATAAATTCAAAATATTTCATTCATGGAAAAGAACTAACCCAAACTAATGATGCGAAATAATTAGGAGTCATAATAAATGAGAAACTATCATGGAATCCCCATGTCAATGAAGTTATCAAAAAATCAAACCAAACTTTAGGTTTTATAAAAAGAAACTTTTACAAATGTAAAAAGATATAAAACTAAAATGCTACCTCACTCTGTTGAGACCTATACTAGAATATGCATCTTCTGTATGGGACCCATCCACCAAAGAAAATATTGATAAACTAGAACACATTCAAAAAAGAGCTGCCATATTCATTACTGGAGAATATAAAAAACTCACAAGAGTAACACCATTAGTTAAATCATTAAACCTTAAACATTAGAGGATAGAAAAACCAAGAGTAAATTAACCCCGATTAACCCCGATTTAGAATTACAACACAAAGATAACTTAATACAACCCTCAAATAGACATAAGGATAAAAACACTTTTCTTATCCCGTATGCAAGAACAAACACATACAAGTTTTCTTTCTTTCCGTCCGGTATTCGGGCGAGAAATGGGTTGCCTGAAGAGACCAGGAAAGCCAACACTTTATCATCAGTTATAACTCTAATAAGAATATAGGACTAAACGCAAACCATAGATATACGTAGGATGCAATAATCTTCTGTTCAGAAGGAGCGTCTGTAATATATAAGATAAGATAAGATAAATGAAGGAAAGGACGGAAAAATAAATGTTAAGGAATAGGCTGAATAGAAAAAGAAATAAGAACAAACAAGATCAGTTTAAATTTAAGCCAGTCACGTGATATCCCGTCTTCTTGTTAAAGGTTAGGTCAACTTGCCATGAACGCTGGCCAGCTAAAAGCCATTAGATTTATTGCTGATTCAAAGATATCAACGATTTTTTTATTTGTTTATTTATTTATTTTTTTTTTTTTGGGGGGGGGAGCGGAAAGGGAAAAAATTACTTGTGTCATTCCGCCTTACAAGAAAGTATTTCCCCGTTGAGTTGCACACAATAGTGCAGAACACGTCTGACGCGAACAATAGCTCAAGTCTCCTTGTGGCACTCAAATTATATAAAATGACCTCATCAAACTTGGCGCCAGTATAATTCAAAGTCTCAGGTCCAGAAAGAAAACACAATGCCACTGGGATAAAAAGTGCGCTTGTGGGGAAACTCAAGCCTCAGCCAGTTAATAAAGGTCATCGCAGATTAGCTTTTCTGATAGCAAGACCACTAGACTCCGGCTTGATAAGACAAGTCTAAATTTAGAATAGTGCCACTAAACAGCAGTTTGTCGTACGTTTACTTATACAGAAACTATTTGAGTACTACGACAAAGCATTTTTTAACGGTACGTACGCGTGATATCTTTTCAAAATGGAGACCCCCAAGTGCCCCCCCAACCCCTTCACTCCCTTGGGTTATTATCGATTCGAGAGCAAGAACAAAACACTTTGTGTGGCACTTATTTCTTTCACTAGAGATTACGCGCCATGTCCTAGGGACTGGGAGCTATAGAATGAAGTTCATAGCATCATTAAACTGTTGGCTTTCAAGGCGGGCATTGGCCTTGGAACACAATGCACTGAAAGTTTAGGCGCCCCGACAAGGAGAGACATTCCAGAGCCTCGTGCCAATGTTGTGACGGAGTGCTCTGGGTTGAAAGGACCTCTTCAACGGGGTCATTAGTGGCCCAACAGCACTTCAGGAATAGCTTATACCCCCCCCCCCCCATCAACCCAACCACTGACCCGCCACCACCATGTCTTAGTTAAGGACAGAGATGTACTTTAGGTTGGGGTAGATGAGTACGTTTTTTGTTTTCTTCAAACGGTCTTATGTTCCAGATGTGAGGAGATTTGAAGGGGGTTCTTGGTGTCTCGTCTTTAGAGCTGTTGCCGACCTCGGTGAAATAATAGGAAATATTTCATCACTATATTAGAGATCTTCATTTTCTTCATAAAAACAAACTCATTTTTAAACATAAAAAAACCCAAAAAAAATTTTAAAACTAAAAAAAGAAACAAATGTAAAGAAATAAAATATTAATGTAAAAAGTTGTTAGGAACATAAAACTTATATATCTGGCCTGGTACCTAATTTAGTCCATACCAGTGGTCCCCAAACTTTTTTCACCCATGGACCCCTTTTATAGTAAAAAAAACAAAAACTTGCCCACGGACCCCCTAGTGAAAAAGCTACATAAAAGTTTAGTATACAAATTTACTTATTTAAAAAAACATTGTTGAAGAATCATTTATTTGATCTTAACTTTTGTTAAATTTCTTTTTTTAATTCATGACTTGATGAGATTTTAATAATTTTAAGAGTTTATTTATGTGCTACTCAATGTTTGTGAGTAGCTAACGCAAATCCCCACGAGCGCTAATATCAAGCCGGTTTCTTTTGCTTGTGATGAGGATCATAATGGCACCGAATCCACGTTCTACTAAATAGGAAGGCGGGAAAGCAGTCAACATCTTTTGAACAATAACCAATCATGCAGAATATAAAGTGGTCTCTTTCTTTTTGTAACCATAATTTGTGATATCCTTGTTCAAACAATGGTTTATGTTCTGCATTTGTGAATAATTCAATATCAATAAGTTGCACCTGTATTAGTATGGATTCATCTATGTCTGTTATCTGAGTTTATCCCCGAGCAAAAGGGTTCAATACCCTGTCGAAAATATTCAAGTGAAGAATGTCTTCAAATCTTTGGTTCAGGTCTGCATGAAGAGCCGTTAAGTGTTGAGGTAGGCAAGCATCTCTATTTTGCAATTTCGAGAGATTTTGAATCTGAGAACATTCTCCATACTACAGAAAATGTTTTGCAACAAACACAGATATTACGCTTTTAGTTTTTATTAAATTTGATTGGTCACCTTGTAGTTTAAATTAGTTTCGTTCAATTTTGCAAACTTATCTGTCATAGAGGCTATGTCATTTTTGAGTTAATTAAATTTTGTCTTTGCCTTCTAGGAATTCCAGCACTGAATCAAAAAGAGGATAAAACCGATTTAAACATGATTTTTTAGATAACCAACGTACTTCTGTGTGAAGTAGTAAACGAGTATAGCCTTCTTCATTTTCCATCAAAGTGTAGCAAATAATCTCTCATTGAAGGCATTCCTTTTGATTTTATTAACTGCTCTAATAACATAATCTAGTGATCCATGCAAAACTTCACTAAGATTTTTGCAACTAAATCATGTCGACGAATGACACAATACACTGAACATACATTTGGTACAGCTTGTTTTAAGTAAATCAGAAAGCCTCGGTATCTTTCTACAATTGCCGGAGCACCGTCAGCAGCAACAGAAATGATACTAGTCAAGGGTATAGCTTTTTTATTGAAAAATTTTTTTTAATTTAGTAAATAACGTTTCACCTTTCCTCTCTGTTTTCGAACATTTAGCAAATGACATTTCTTGTCAAAATTGTCCTTCTTTTACAAATTTTCCATAAGCTAAAAGTAAAGTCTCGTTTCCTGGTAAAGTGGACTCGTCAAGCTGTAGAGAAAATTCAGATGTTTTTAAGTCACTCACATAAGGAATTTTCAACACACTGAGCCATTTCGTGAATCTTTCTTTGGACTGAATTATTGCTGAGTGGAATTCTTTTGTGATGTCGAAAGTTGATTTGTGCAACACAGTGTTTATCACCTCACTTACAGCTGGTAAAATAAGTTCTTCACCAACCGTATGGGGCTTTCCAGACTTTGTAATCAATACAGAAATATTATACAACACACGCAGTCCAACTTCATCTCGCTTTGATGTTGTCCCTATGAGTTGTTGAAGTGATGGTGTTTTCAAAAATGTTTCTTGGGCTGCCTTAAAATTTTTTTTTTCTTTTTTATCACTATGGATTTTTATGAAATGTCCCTTTAGCATAGAAGGTTTCGTAGAATCATTCGACAAAGTTTTATTACACAGAAGACAAATTAGTAAAATACTACTTGCTGGTAATGAAATAAAGCCATACTTAAAATTCAACACTTAACTGTCTATATTTTTTCTTCTGTTAAAAATGGCACAAAAATATTAAGTTAAATTGAGTAAAAAATATTTTATTTGAAACGGTTAATTAACTATTAATTATTACATTTTTCATTGGAATGCTGCAGTAAACCATTTAGAATTATTTGACGTAAGGATACAAAATAATCAAAATCAATTTAATTTTTTCTCTACATAATTTACGATACCTTTGTGGGTTTTAATTTTTTCAAAATTAACCTTAAGGTATTAGTATATTGAAAATGTAAAACATATTGTTTTCAAAAGATATAAATGTATTCAAATATTAGTATACTAGACGACCTGCGTCGTAGCATACGCCACTAATAATTTAGTGATTGGTAAAGACTTCTTGAAAAGCACAGTTGTCCAAAGAGATGGGTTTGGGCAAACGACTGTGAAAAGAAGGAACTCTGGAGAGAGCAACATAGAATTGTCCATGACTGAAAACATATCTTTTTGAACGTTTGGCCATATTAGCAAACCAACTCAGCCGGAATCGAAGAGAGCAACGGAAAGGCAACGTGGCTCAGACGACTGTAGGAGATACCAAAGCGACTGAGAACATAGGAACGATGATGTACACACTGCTGCAGGTACACACAGTTGCACATGCCTGGAGAGCGAGAGAGGGCGCCTAAAGTGTTCATATTATGAAATTAATTGTTGAGGAGAGTGTGTGATCACTTTACTGTCACTGAGCACAACAGATAGCACGAAGTTATTATGCCAATGTCGAGAACTAAAGCTTACAGCAGTGTTGCGAAGTCATGTTCGAAAAGAAATAATTGGTCTAGGAACGGGCACAAACACAAACATTTTGAACAATTCAAAAAGTAATGTCTTAGCTGGGGCTTGAGCCCACGACCTTCCGCGTGATAGGCGAATGTAATAACCACTACACTATAAAATACATGCTATTCTGTTGTTCTGAAAGAACAAAGCAATGGACCTCAATTGAACGCATTGTTGGTCTCGATGACCCCCCACCCTCTGCACTACCTTTTCTTGCCAGCTGATTGGTCGGTGGGGCTAGACAGCTTGCTTGGTGTCCGACATGGTTGAACCATGAGGAAACAAATTATATATATAGATTAGATACTTACACTTAGCTTCAACCGTAAACTATCAATACAAAATTCAACTATATCAGAACTTCCAACGAACAATACTAAACTTATTTTAGCCTTAGATTGGGAAAATTATTTATACATTTCGTATCAGCATTACATAACAATAAATTATCGATTACATGTAGACTACGAATCTTTTAGACTTTATATTGTAGACAAGTTACGCATGTAGCAGCATAATTGCGTTGCTGTATAAAACTATTTCCGGTAGTGCGTCTCATACTGCGCCATCTTAAACTTCGAAAAAGAAAAGTGTGGGGGAGGGGGGTGTGAGCGGGTGAGATTACTATGTTTCAGTTTATTAGGATTCTAAGACAATAGTTAATGGCAATTATATTTGTAACAGTTTTTCATAATGTATTAGAACATATTTTTAAATATTATTTTGCTAAGTCTTTAAAAAATTGTTTGGTCGAATTTTGACGTTGAAAATTTTTTTTTTTGTTGACTCCATTGAAGTATTTGGAATCGTCCAATCATATCAAATGGGGTATCATGTTTTACTGAAACTGGTTTAACTACTTCACATTAGTCGTATTCTAGAAACCTGATGATATTCAGTGTGTGGTCGTGTTTGAGTTAATTTCCCTTCATGATTCTTGAGGCCTTTGTATTGTGGTCCGTGTAATTGTAATACGCGATACAATGTCGGTTTTCAAGTGTCATTTGATAAAATAAAACAACATATATCACTGCAGACGTCACTGCCTTTCTAGGTATTAGTTTAAAATAAGTGGTGTGGTTAGGAGCCGTCTAAGTTTGTTCCATTGATGTCTTCAATATGGAATAATCAAACCTAGAATTGAAGGATGAAACAACAAGTAATTACATAGATTTTTAAAGGAGAAACGCGATTTCTCTCAACCCATTATAAAATGCAACTTTGCTTTTTTTATTTTTTTTTAAATATTCGACTTTCATCATGAAGTATGCAAATTTTCATTCAAACCGATACGTCATTGTAATAGCCCTGCATTAAAAAAAAAGAAGAAGAAGAAGCCTAAAACTATGATGGTATTTGAAATTAATTATTTTCTCCTTACGTGAGGTTACCGGCTACAAGTTGTTGTTTTTTTAATGTACCGATATCATGACGTCAACAAGTCTACGCTTTAGTGAAAGTTCAGTGCTATTTACATATTTTAATTTAAAAGCAGGATTGGAAATCTCTTTAGTGCAGTGATTATCTTAAGATTATGTAACAATTTTTTAAAAAATAAATGCACGTCAGATCGACCCACCTACCCCCACTGAGACGAACCTGACCTCAACACCACGTTACACCCGACGGTATTAATTAGGTATATTCTCCTCGCCATCACCACCCCACTCACCCCACCCCCATACACACACACTCATTTATGAACTCAGCTCCAACAAACAGTGAATCACTTACCATGAGCGTGATGGTGTATTTCCTCGCATTGTCTTCAATTTCTTTTCCGTATGTTCCCCCAGCGCAAACATCATTCAAAGAAAGACAAAGAGATCCAATATTTGCCATTGGGCTACTTAAAATTCTTTTCTGATTCCTCCCGAGAGTCCACAGTTGGTGGAGAGTCTTGGCGAAGCCACGCTCAGCACACTCGGGCCACATATTGTGACCAGACCATTGGCAACAAGCGACCATTGTTGGACCAGAACGAGGTATTATTTGTTCAAAGCTTTTTCCCCCAAATAATTGATAACCGCATCGATTTGGGTCCCTCCCAGTTCAATAGAGAATACTGTTACCTGCAGTAAGAGTGCATGCGTGATCACATAGACAGGTCGTGTCTAAACTTGAGAGAAAAATTAACGACCAGCAGGAAGATGTGTATTAAAAAACAAAAGAAAAAGAAAAACTTTGAAGTATATATTAGATAGAAATATGGTTTTATGATCAGAAAATTTAAACATAAAAACACTGAAAAAAAAAAAAAAAGAAAAGAAAACTATGAGAAAAAAAAACAACTGAAAAATTAAAAACCAAGACAACAGTCAGACTTATCTTTAGCGAATAAAGCGAATAGGACATGAATAGGACATGAATGTTTAGCCTTCTTTACTGGAAGACTATTGCATACACAATAGTTACAAGAGAGCATGCTATATAAGAGAGAACAAGCACGAATAGATGAGGGGCAACATTTATTCTAAAACTAAAGCAACACTTGTCCTATCTGGGTTAGAAATGGCAGAAAAGGAAAGGGGATGTGCACCCTTAACCCCTGAATAAATGGCAGGAAAGGATAAGGGATACACACAATAGAGCACCTGAATAAATGGCAGGAAATGATAAGGGATATGCACACTAGAGCACCTGAATAAATGGCAGGAAAGGAAATGGAATATGCACACTTGAGCACCTGAATAAATGGCAGGAAAGGAAAGGGGATATGCACACTTGAGCACCTGAATAAATGGCTGGAAAGGAAAAGGGATAAGCACACTCGAACACCTGAATAAATTAAGTCCAGAAATATGAATAGGGTTTGTTTTTTAAAAAAATGCTTGAAAGAAAACTGAAAAAGAATTATTTAAGAAACGTATATAATGGCAGTTTGATTACTTGTATTCATTCTACAGCATCTAGGATACAAAGGCAACATCGATTGTCTACAGTTTTGTTTCAAATGAATTCACTCGAAAATGTTTAAAATACACAGCTCAAAGTGAACGGGAAAAAATGGGATTAAGATGGGTGGGGTGTGGTAGTGGATGCCGTAGAGTGATTTAATGATACTTCGGGGGGTGGGTGGGTTGGGTGGGGGTGGAGGGAGTGAACAACTCAACGGATAAATGTTAACGGGCGGTCGGCGAGGACATAACGTATCGAATGGCCACTGCCACGTTCTGCTGAATAATTCAGGAAGACCTTTAGTTGTCCTATAAAAGGTAAGTGTCCGAGGTAATACCCTTTAGTGTGTGTGTTGGGGCCGGTGTTGCCATGGCATAGATCAAGATGTCGGAGACATGGTTCTATGAGGTATCAAAGGTGAGGTCACCAACGGTCAACGTTATTCAAAAGAGTTAGGGCGGGGTTGTTAAGTGGGTGTTTTTGTACGAAAGATTCCACTTTAGCCGAAATGGGACTGAAATAACGGGCACGGTGGTCGAGTGGCAGCGCGCATGGCTGGCGTACCGAGAGTCATGTGTTCGAGTCTGTTTGAAGGCGGGAGCTTGTTACTGTGATGTCCCTGAGTTCACCCAGGTCCAACCCGACATTATTTGGAGTAAAGTAAAGGCTCCCGGAGCTTTGTGTTAGTCAAACAATCTCCTTGTATTACGTGGTTAAAGAAACTTGTGAACGCTGCTTCACTTGCCCCATAGGCCAACACCAACATGGTCTGAAATGGGAATTTTTCTTTCATAATTTTGTTTTTATATTTATTTTTAAATATTTTTTTTGTAAAGCAGCACTGTAATTTCTAAGCAACTCTCTTAAAGAAAACATTTTTTTTTTCCTTATACATAGGCGAGGACTCTGTCTTGCAACAAACATAACAATAAAGCATTTGTTTGTGTAAATTTTCGTCTTGAATGCATTTTTTCAACTTTTCATGCAGTAGAGTTAACGAATTAGCAGTTTTTAGCATTTTCATGCATAATTATTTTGGTAATTGCAGTGGTTCTAAAATTAGGCTGTTGGCAAATCCTAATGGTTGACATCAAAGTCTGCCCCTTGTAACAACTCTAAATATAAAGGCGCACGACAGACTCCAAATCCACAGCTGGTTAAACATCTGGACTACAGCCCCCCCCACCCCCCAATTTCCCCTTTTCCACCCTCAATTTCATTCATGTATTCAACACTTACACCGCGAAACCGATACCTCCCTCCCCCACACCCACCGTTCCACCCGTTTCTGCTTATCGGCTGTCTGGGACAACCAGTTCCCAGTAGCACCGCGCGCCCGATCTTGTTTCCACCGACCGCTCCCCCACCCACCAACCTAATCAACACCGGTGAACAATATCGCGCATTTCCATAGCCATCGTCTCACGGGCCTGGACCCCTTCAAGGGATGGATTATACGTGGTTGTGTTTTTTTGTTCATTCTATGAATGGGTGATCTAAACCATTGCGATACCTGCTGTTATGACATGGAAACACGACTAACTGTTTTTGTCAAGCTGGTGGATATGACGTCATACCTCCTATGACCGCCTTTGATATGGGATTTTTCAATACATTTAAAATAAAAAGTTGGTCAAAAATATGATCTGGCAAAATCTTTAGACGCTGTCATCGTCCCTTACTGATCAGATAAATTACCTTGATTAATCTGAATACATGGAACTATTGAAATATCGTAAGTATGTTTCTTCATGTAAATAAATAACATGAATTTGATTCAACGAATAAGTACTATTTTTCAAATGAAATAATTTAAAGATTCCGCATTTTTGTATCATAAGAAAAGTTAAATTGTAAATGATATTAAAATCTAATTTTAATTTGAAAATAATCTTATTAAACAAAGCCCTAGTTCACATTATGTCATAATTAATGATTATTTACAAATTGCGTTTGCTGGTTTAACCAGTTCCTTTGTTCTTAGAGAATGAGGAACAAAGGACTTTGTAAATCTTTTTTAAAATAATAACATAATAACATTTTGTTCCCAAAGTATACAAAAGAAATGATCCCACAATCAAAAATAGCTCTTATTTAATCCTATAGCAAACAATAATAATAATAATAATTACTAATTTTTTAAAAATAAATCAATATTCAATTTTGAGACACAAGATCCCAACAGATCGTATTGACATCTTTCATTAATACTTTAGTGTTTTTTTGGTTGAACTACATGAATGCGAGATAAAAAAAAAAAAAAAGTAAATGGAAAAGACGTAGATCTAAATAGCAAAGTTTTTTAAATTTATTTTTTATATTCATTTTATTTGTGTATTGTTTGTCCGTTGAAAAAGGATCTTTGCCGAAACGTTCGCTGTTTTGTTACGTCCTGTCAGGCTAACCCTTACCCTGTTTACGTCTTTTCCATTAACTTTTTAAAAGCCTGATTGCAGCCTCACGCCTCAATTTGTTGAATATGAGATGCTTTTGTATGGGTAAAGTTTTAAAATCAAGAAGGGTGAGGCACCGAAAAATATTTTTTATTTCCCCCTAAAAGATTTTTTATATGGTGAAGATTACTAGTAAACTTGTACGATCAAATTTTAAAAAATAATAATAAATTGTCCGGGGTATTGGCTAAGAGTAAACATTTCAAAATAATTATATTTGTTTCGCAAATAGCTTGAAATACCTGTATAGTTCATATGTTTACCAGATCTATAAGCGATCCGTGAAATTTGATCATGGTCAACAAGTCTTCAGCTTCTATCATCTATCGTTTTATATAACTTCGCAAATACATGCCACTTTGACCACCTTTATGTACAGGGGTCTCCAAACTTTTCTGCCGGAGGGCCGCATTAACTGTCAAACAGTAGTTTGAAAACCGACAAAGTTTTGTAGTAAACTGCAGTTAAAAATAACATCTTTTTTTTTTAGATTAAAGGGTCTCCAGGGGCCGGACGAGAGGGCGTCGCGGGCCTCATCTGGCCCGCGGGCCGTAGTTTGAAGACCCCTTTTAACGTATACTAGCAAAATTAACAATTGTTTCGATAATTGTAAACACGTTATTGAAAGACTACGGCTCTGTACATAGTCAGTTAACAGTTTCTCTCTCCCTCTTATTTATTTTCATTTAAATGTTAGTTCAAATCTCCAATACCCGATGTGACTCAATTTTTTCCCCACTCCCTCTTTGTCCCAGCTGCTATGACTAGTGGGCACTGGAGGGAAAAGAAAGACTAGCTTTGATTAACTGACTTTCTCAGAGGGGTCTGTCTCTCAATGGCTACGATCGAGGTAAAACCCTTTGTGCCGGTCCGTCTTTATTATCACGAGTTTTAATGGATTGCGTGCGTGCATAGAAATGAGTCTGAATTTTCTACCCCGTCATTTGATGAATGAGATCTAGAATAATGAACGCATTATTGGCGATTGCAGCGTGTTGTAACACGATCAGAAAATTGTATAATATGATTTAGAATTTTGTAACGTGATTGTTGTAATATTATCTTATAGACTTTTGTAATATGGTCTACTGTGGTGTAAAAATATTTAGAATGTTGTGATGTAATATAAAGTCCTGTAACACAATCTAGAATATTGCAACGCGATCAGTTATGAATTTGCGTGGTGGTCCTAGATGTAAAAATAATAATAATAATTAGAAGACCCTGTCAAAATTGTGGTCCAATCGACATCCTTCCGTCTCGCAAGACGATGGAGCATCACCGTTGGGTTGGGTAGCATTTCGTCGTGTGGCTGAGCAGTCATATCGTTGAGAGAAAGTCTTTACCACAGCTTTGTCACACAAGTTCTGTACTTTCCAATGTCTTGGCCGCCTTTCTCTTAGCTCTTCTGTCTGCAGCCTCCTCCATCCAATGAACTGATGAACTCTTATTTTGGCCATATTTCCTTCAGCTGTGGCATTCTGTTTTAGTTACATATTTTCAGTGCTTTTTTCAGTGGGAACTCATGGGAACTGAGTTCCCATACCTTTTTTTGCCCAGATTCGTGTATATTTATGTAAATAGTCGGCATTTTACTTACTGTCAGTCCTTTTTACAGTGGGGACTTACAAAAAACAAAAACAAAAAAAAACAACAAAAAAAAAAAAAAAAAAAAAAAAAAAAAACATATGTGAAATGAGTTCCCAAACATTTTTCGCTAGAAAAAAAAAAGCACTGCATATTTTTACGGCAGTGTTCCTTGGGATCCAAATGGCAGCTGTACAGATATAGCCCGTGTCTAAGGGGCCGCTGCTGCTAGAGTGTTGTAACTTGATTTAAGGTTGTTGGAACGGACCCGATAGAATGTTGTAGCAATAAGATGAATTGAAGCATGACGTAATTTTAAGAAAAAGAGCTTTTCCTTTTGAATTAAAAAATTTTATGTTGAATATACAACAAAATATGAATTAACTTGCTATAAAAACAATTGGTGACCAATAAAATATTGACTTTTTAAAAAACCCACGTACTCTTCTTTAGTTAGGTAGTAGACATAGCAACTATACCAGAGCCGTCATGGGACTTTAGGAGAGTTCTTTCTAACATCTAACACTGGCCTCAAATTTGATTCAGTTTTCTTCGTATCAATCTTTGGCAAAATATGCAAATTTATAGTGCCACTTCCGTTATCAACTTCATTTATTTACTTCATACTGAGTTATAGAACATTTTAAATAGAAAAATAATGAATGCCATGCCTCTATTTCTTGAGGGTATGCTGTTTTTATGTTAAGATTTGTACACACATTTCTGTAAACTTTTTATTTCTTCTGTCTTTCACGACTCTTCATTCACTACTTTTCTATACACTAGCAGATATTTCCTTCATTCAATATGGTTCTGTACTATAGCAAATGTGTCCTTCATTCGGTATGATTTTGTTATGTTGCATACATTCATTCATTCATTCAACATGGTTTTATACAAAATAAAATATTTTTTGAACTTTAGAAGAAAACGGTTCGCCCAAATGAGATATATTATGCATTTGTTTAAATAGAGGGCGGCATCTTTGTTTAACTATGTCTTGTGTTCGTGGAATAGTGGGGTGCTGAACAAAATCTTAGCCTGTCTCGGTTAACGTTTACAGCCTTTCTCCCTGTCAGAAATCAAAGCCGTGATACCACTTTACAGCAGGAATCTCAATTTACCTGTCAAGGCCATTACTCATAAAGCAGTATCAGGGGATATTACATTAGCATAAAACATTTTTAACTTAAAAATTCTCATTGCAAAACGGGTCTTGCGCATTATCACTAGAACGCATTGATTTTTAATAAATGGATTGTTTCGCCCACAGCTTTTGATATCTTCAGCCGATATTATTTTCTTTATAGAAACTGTTTAAAAAATAAACATGTTACTGCTTGGATGAAGAAAACTTCATACTTGAAAGCACTTAAATCAATCAATGATATGTGATCAAAGAGATTTTTAAAATTGAAATTGCCTCAAATTTCCATTCTGTGGCTTGGCGTCCTGGTGAGTTTGGGTGGCCAATGTTAAAGGGAATGGGGTACATTTTTTATGATTAACATTTCTGTTTGGGTCTTAACTTCTTTGCGAAGCTTTTAACTGAACGAACTTTTATAAAATAATTTAAAAACAACTATTAAGTCAAGGATGATATTATTTCGCATTTTACAAATCGTTTCAGATGAGTAAAGAAACTAGCTGAAAATAACTTTTTATTTTCAAGTAAACCTAGATAATAATTTAAAATTCTGAAACGGTTCAATTCAAGGAAAGGGCGAGCATAGATTTAGAAGAAAACTAAAGGCAAATGTTTTGAGTGAATAAAGACGAAAGTTAACCTTTAAAAACAAATTCTTTGCACCGACTTTCTTTGCGAAAAATAGTTAAATATAAATTAAACTTTTTTGTTTACTTATTAATAATGTGTAATCGAAAGAAAATATTTGAACTTTTTAACAAATTCTAATAAAATATTTCACTCTCTGTTAGTAGATCCTCTGAGTAACGGTAAACGACTTGGGTGTGACTATATAACATGTCTACCTGCTGGTAAATTATAAAAAATTAAAGATTAGCATGACAAAAAAAAAGAGAAACGTAAGGATAACAAAGTTGTTTAATTAAAACTTTAAAGATCAAGTTTTTATAATTTTATTTTAATATATATTTTTAGCATTTATTTTTCTTTGCGAGAGGTTCAAGTGGAAACTAAGCTTTTGTTTGAAATAATCTAAGATTACAGTTATGGTAAACCGAGCCTTAGCTCGGATCATCAAAATCTTGAGGAGATTAGCTGCACGAAATTTGTCTGGTTGTTACATAAACTGACGGTTTTTGGGGGATGAGGTGTGTGGGGTGCAACAACACTTGATTTAGGTCGTCATAATTTTGTGTGGGGTGCACTGAACTGAACTGAACTGTCCCTTAACCCGACGCTGGGTCGTTGGGGCACCATTTTGAGCTGCACACTATCTCATGCCAAGTGTCACAGTTCTGAGCTGCCTTCTGGGAATCGCTAGATGACAGGCCGGTCCACTCTTTGATATTGGCCTCCCAACTCTTCCTTGGTCTGTCTCTTTTTCTTCTTCCCTGGACTGTGCCTTGCAATATCGTCTTTGAGAGACCTCCAGATCTTGTCACGTGTCCGTACCATCGTAATTTCCTCTTTCTAATTCAGGTGAGAAGGTCCTCGCCAGGGCCAATGACAGCACTTATTTTATCGCGGACCGCTTCGTTCGTAATGTGCGCCATGTAGGAGATGTTTAGTACCTTTCGAAAACATCTGATCTCTAGCGCATTAATTCTTTTTTTGAGGTCTGCGGTGAGCGTCCAAGCCTCACAACCATACAGGAAGACTGACATCGCCAAAGAGCGCATTAGTTGAATCTTTGATCTCATGGAGAGCTCCTTGCTTTGCCAGATGTGTTTAAGTTTGCTTAATGCTGCAGTTGTTTGGGCCATTCTGGCAAGAATTTCTGGCTTTGAGCCTTCATCGGATATTATAGCCCCTAGATATTTAAAGGTAGGGACCTCCTCGAGTTTTTGCCCGTTTATCCGTATTTCACTTGTGAATTTATTGTTTGCCATGACCTTGGTCTTCTCTGCATTGATTTCCATGCCACAGGCCTTTGATGTCTTCTCTAGCTTTGCAAGGAATTCTTTTAGTTCGTCCTCGCTGCCAGCTAGGCCGTCAATGTCATCGGCGAAGCGTAGGTTAGTTATAGTTCTCCCTCCGATACTGACCGTTCCGACATAGTTTTCGAGCACATCTGTCATAATTCTTTCATAAGTTTGAATGGGGACACCAACACTTGATTTAGGTCGTCATAATTATGTGTGGGGTGCAGCAACACTTGATTTTGGTCGTCATAATTATGTGTGGGGTGCAGCAACACTTGATTTAGGTCGTCATAATTATGTGTGTGGTGCAGCAACACTTGATTTAGGTCGTCATAATTATGTGTGGGGTGCAGCAACACTTGATTTAGGTCGTCATAATTATGTGTGGGGTGCAGCAACACTTGATTCTGGTCGCCATAATTCTGTAGAGTAGGCTTCAGCTACCTTTCGACGTAGGCTTAGTTTTTAAAATTATTTTTTCTGTCTTTTTTTCAAAAATTCAATACACGTTTTTTTCTATGCTTCATAACTATAACTGGACCGTTTTTAGAACCCGACGCGTATATTTATTTTAGAATAGTTCAATAAAACTAACTTTGCATGTAATAAGATTGAAACCTGAGTGAGATCGAGGTATAGTACAAAAGGGAAACAATCTTCCTTTCATTAACTTCAAGCTTGTATCGTATAAAGACTTGTATGATAGAAGTAACAATCCGCAAACTGATCATCTTATAAATACATGTACATATTATTATAAATGACTAACAAATTTAACCGATTAGGATTTATCCGTAATTAAATGACCCTGTTCTGTTAACAATCGTATCAGTATTGAGACATCACGTGATTACAATGACATCAAATTGTTCAAGTGACGTTACCAGCCATCGTCACTTTGTATCCGCGGTTCTCTGGCCTCAAAGATGTGTTTACTTTTCGTGGCAGTGGGCGTGGCTACTGGCACACGTCACTATGACAGTTATGACCATGCTTCCGAGCTTTAAGTGCCACCAAACAATAAAACTGAGCCAGCGTCCAACATTTGCTAGACCGGATCAAGGTACTTCAAAATGTAAGTGGTTGGTGTTAAAAACTGATTTGAAAATGTCTCATTTTCTCAATATCTGGAAAAACAATCTTTAAGTTTTTTTTTTTAAAGTTACACGAACTCCTAAAATTCATCTAACCACCATATTTATATTTAAAGAAATAACTTTTTTAAAAAAAAACAAGTAAAGTAAATAATTTAAAATTATTTTAATGATGCAAAATTGTCGCATGAAAATCAGTAATGTGGTTGTTATGAATAGACACCAGAAATATGTGGAAGGAAATGTTGCAATTTTTGAACCACCTGGCTGAGCTAGAGTCCCAAATATAGTAGACCTTTCATTGAAATAAATGGGTGTGGTTCCGAAAACAGTAGACCTTCCATTTAAATAAATGGGTGTGGTTCCGAAAACAGTTGACTTTTCATTTAAATAAATGGGTGTGGTTCCGAAAACAGTAGACCTTCCATTTATATAAATTGGTGTGGTTCCGAAAACAGTAGATCTTGCATTTATACCATAGATGTTATGGAAAATACCAGGCCTAACAGTAGGAGAAATGCATTTTAAACGTCGTTGATGGCCCATAGTCTATAAGACTGGTCTATTTGTTTTGATGTCATTACTTTCTTTCGTAGATGTAGTGGCTTAATTTATGCCAGTATTATCACAGACAGGTCAAAAAGGATAGCGAAATTTTAATATTTTATTTATTTTATATATTTGAAATGTCTGGCCAGTCTGCTCGAGCTTTTAACAGCAACTCCTCTTGAACCATACCAGATAGAGTGTTCAGGTCTTTTGCAAATATGTTAAAGAGTTCACAACGATGTGCACGGGCTAAAAAATTACCGAAAAGGTTTACTGGTTTTCCTGGGGAAAAAACAGAAAAATATCAGTATTTTGTCAATTTCTCGCCAACCATAGCATTTATCGGTTGAAACAAACGTCAATCAAACGGTAACTATTAATATTTAGAACAATGTTGGGGAAGGAATTTTTGAAAAATCTCTTTTCCTTTGACTTCCGTAATTTTAAAATACATTTTTACATAGCAATTGTTTTGTTTAGTTTCAAAATTATTTATTGAAAGGACTTTTTTCGTAATCTAGAATAATAGTTAATGGCGGTTTCCCGCTGTGTGAACGCTATGTTAGATTGTTGCGCGGTGCGCATTATATTGACACATTCTTGGTGTGATGAGCGTGTGGGGATGTGGCGTCATTTTTTGTTTAGTTTCAGAATTACTGATTCAAAATGACTTTTATTTACGTTTTTACTTTTAAAATATATAAATTTCCTTACTTGGAGGTTTCATAACCCCCTCGAACACACACACACACACACACACACAGACACACACAGACACACACACACACACACACACACACACACACACACACACACACACACA
>MUZC01000920.1:125262-138532 GCA_002072015.1 Radix auricularia
ACACACACACACACACACACACTATATGGCTTTCTTAGCAACATGGTTTATTCGTCATCGGTTGTTAAACTTCGAAAAGCTCCCAAATGTTTCTATGGGTTTTTTAAAAGATATTAAATTACTTTATATACAGTGCCACAGCGTGTAGTAATAAATCTTTGAGCTATAAGTACAATACAGTATATAGTCGAAAAGTTATGAATAATTCAGCAAGACTAAAATACGCACATTAATAATATAGTTTTGACCCCATCAATCCCATGTTGCAAATTTAGTACAAACAAAATCATCTGGTAAGTCACTTGCTTGACGAGCCTCATTAATCCCTTAGGTGTTCACATATAATTAGTAAATAACCCAATCAGCTGTGTTTGTTTTTTCGTTGAATACCACACTAAGTTGTGGGTCAAATTGTCCACACTAGGCTATGGGTCAAGCGGTCCATTTTTATTTACAATCGATTTCATCGATTGCCCGTAAACGATTTTTTTTCAATTTAAAAAGGTGTCACTATTTTAGGCATATAGTATCGCCAATTTCCTTTTTTTCGGGGGGGGGGGGGGGACACGGGACGCGTTTTGGACAAAAGTCTAAATAAAGCAACAGGCAGTGTAATTTTAGCATGGGGCCTGTACTTCTGGATTCACTGAGCCACGAGTCAGTGGTGGCTTAGAACTCGGTCCCTCGGTGAACGTTTTCATAAAGTTATTTTGGCTCCGTCGACAAACAGTATATTACCATCTCCATGGACAAACATAGTATATTACCATTTCCATGGTCAAACATAGTATATTGCCATATCCATGATCAAACATAGTATATTACCATCTCCATGGTCAAACATAGTATATTAACATCTCCATGGACAAACATAGTATATTACCATCTCCATGGTCAAACATAGTATATTACCATCTCCATGGACAAACATAGTATATTACCATCTCCATAGACAAACATAGTATATTACCATCTCTAAGGACAAACATAGTATATTACCATCTCCATGGACAAACATAGTATATTACCATCTACATGGACAAACATAGTATATTACCATCTCCATGGACAAACATAGTATATTACCATCTCCATGGTCAAACATAGTATATTGCCATATCCATGGTCAAACATAGTATTTAACAATATCCATGGTCAAACATAGTATATTACCATCTCCATGGTCAAACATAGTATTTAACAATATCCATGGTCAAACATAGTATTTAACAATATCCATGGTCAAACATAGTATTTAACAATATCCATGGACAAACATAGTATATTACCATCTCCATGGTCAAACATAGTATATTACCATCTCCATGGTCAAACATAGTATATTACCATCACGATGGTCTTGAACCAAGCTGGAACTTTGAACTTACACATTCCGGAAGTCAATTTAATATTTCATTACGTCACAACAGAACCTTCAACTACCATTTAGTTTATTGTGAGTGACCTCCGAAAAGTTATAGAAACATTGTATTAAAACTTCATTTTACTTTATAAGGGTTTTTTAGTTACAATCATCAATGCCAGCTAAAATTTTAGCTCAGAAAGTTCTTAACTAGCCCTATTGTCTCTTTATCATTTACACCGATCTATCTCTATTTTCATGGATGTTTATTACATGGATATTTACCCTGTTTCTTAAAAAAATTATATCCAATTTTTTTTTTAAATCTTTAAAAAAAACGTTAAAAAATATAAACACACTAAACTCCCAACTTACAATTTTGTTTTTAAAAATTAATAATTTAACTCGTTAAAGTGATATTCATTTTACTTGAAAATATGTTTTAATACGAGGATAGATTGTGGAGATTTACAGTAATAATGGGGCCGTCCATAAATTAGGTCACGCACCTTAGGGGGTGGGGGGGAGGTCCCACGTTTCTGACGATTAGACGCGAGGGAGAGGGGGATGTTAAAAATTTTAACGTCACGTCAAAACATGCTACTTGAAAACGTCCACTTAAATATTCTATTTTTTACTGTTTCTTTTATGACGTTTTACAATTCACGCATCTTACGACAACAGAGTGCCACCTTACATTAAATACAAACTAAAATGATAATAAAGTTATTTGAAACAAGCTCATTTTTAAACATAAAATAACGCTTTGGTGGAGGGATCAGTGGCGGATTTAGCTATAGGGCAGGGGGGGCGGGTCGACCCCCGCGCTCCTGTTGGGTCTAAAATGGCGCCCCCCCCTTAAGACGCCCTTAATGAACACTAAAAAGATGTAACTAGAGCAAAAAAAAAAAAAAGATTGTTAAACACGAAACTTTTAATCAAACACTAAAGGGGCCGTCCATAAATGACGTCACGCGATTTTTGACGATTTTTTACCCCCTCCCCCCCCCCCCATAAAAAAAACACACAAAAAACTATTTTCTATTTGAAAATAAGTATGTTTCAAACCACTTTTTTGTCATTTAAGTATTTATTTAGTGTCGGTCTACATTGTAATATTGTAACACCCGTGAAGCTATGTAAAAGACATTAAATAAATTGTAAGCCAGTGATTCTCAAACTTTTCCGTATCAGACGACCGGCAAGAATTTTTCCTTTTCATTAGGCACTAGGTACCATTGCATTCTTTTCCCGTTTTGACATGATTTTCTCTGTACTGATTTGATAGCAAAATAACCCCTACACAGCTTAAAGCCCTATAAGATTAAGTATGAATTCGGCTAGTTTTATATATTACATTTTTTTTAATTTTAAAAATATGTTTAGTTGCCAGGGCATAGCAAGACAGCTAATGAACAATGCAGCGGTGATGTCAAAAACCATTTGATGTGATTAACCTTCGCGATTAAGCTCGCTAATGTGACTATTGATATTACAAGGCTCATTGCATTGTTGATAGACCTAGAATATATAGATACAAGACAATTACTCAAATTAATTTCCATCTTCTAATGACAGTTTTCAAAGGCATTTGATCTAAAATTATCACATTGATATCAAATCTCATGTTTTCTAAAAATTATTAGGTATCCGGGTATGGGCTGGAAGAGGAAAATGGCCAATACTGTACGAACCCCACATTTGTGCAGGAAAGTAGGGTGTCATATTGTGCGTCGCAAAATACAGTAATTCCTGCAAGTTGAGGACTGAAAAAATACTATGACATTATTAAAATATCCAATATTATCATAACTTTTACCTCAAAGCTCAGAAGGTTTTTTTTTCAATTCTTATTTAAAAATAATATGTTTTAAATGTATTTTTTTTTTAATCCCCCAATTGACTGACAGGCATCCCTTAAGAAAGAGGTCGGCGAACAGGGGTAAATTACCTCGTATGTGGTCAAAATGATATTTTTGGGGGTAATGCTGACTTATCTAGGACATATAACATCCACTGCACTCCACTAGATATATTCAAATACGTCATGTGTACGTGCATGCTTGGTAACATAAGCCCACTATTGAACCGGTTCCTTCCAGAAAATGCATTTGTTAAATTTGTCATCTATGTAGATTTCTTATTTACGTACTATACGAAGACACCTAAATCCAACCTACTTTCATTTATATTGACACGAGTGACAATAATTCTAATCTGACAGTATCACGTAATCGTGTGTGTCATATTTAAAACTAATGCCTTAAAAACTGAGTTCAGAAGTTATTTGTTTTGTGCTCCTCTCGAATTGCGATGTCGAGAATTTGATGAATGCAATAAAGTTAATGAATAATTTTTACTAATTTTAAATGGACATATTTATCATTATATTTAGAATGGTCAGTTGCGTTTGACCAAAAAACCAATCGAAAACTTGTCCTGTTTGTAAAACTCACCAGTTGCAGTTTCGAGGGGGAGGGGGATAACCGACAAAACGAAGCTACGGTTACATCACAAACGCTTTGATGTCAACATCAAACGACGCTGGGTAAAATTTTCGTATGTTCTCGTGTGGGTACTCAAACTTAAGAATTATAATTATATTCAATTTTCATGTCTGATGGCCTATCGACCGGCACTTTGAGAAGCACTGAATAAAAAACAAGTCATAAAATAAATTTTAATTGACCAAATATTTCAATGGAAGTTTTATTTAAAGTTACCCTTTCGATGTGACGTCACATTTCTTCAACCCCCTCCCTCCCCCACGTCCAGGAGCGGCGTTTGAGGGTGGCAACTGGGGCAACTGCCCCAGGCCCCGCGCTTAGGTAGGCCCCGCGTTTCGGTTCTGAACATGTCTCGTCCTGGTTAATAGCCTATACATGTAGAACCAATATGTCTGCCAATAAATTGCATTTTAAATTACGTCGTAGCCGGCACGTCATTTTTCGATAAGAATAAACCGTTGTTTATAGACCAGAGAAAATAATGAACTTGTAATAATTTAATAAAAAGGTGACACGCGGTATTAAAATTACACAATAATCAAGATATTTCATATTTTTTTAATACCATAGCATACTGGTGCTTAGCGATCTTTACTAGTACTCTGGCCCCGCGGGGTCATTGCTGGCACTAGGCCCCGCGGGGTCATTGCTGGCACTAGGCCCCGCGCTGACCTAACGCCGCCACTGCTCACGTCACGCGTCGTCACAAAAGTGAGACCCCCTCCCCCCCTAGGTGCGTGACGTCATGTATGGACGGCCCCAAACTGCAATACGACAATATTGGCTTGCTAAATATCGTATTTCAAAACTGCAATATCTGGTTTGGTCAGTCAGGAGCGTCGCAAAGTGGAAAAGAACAGAGAAGCATTGAAACGAATGATAGGCGTGACGTTGTTTTAGCAAAACAGAGGACACAGGGAACAATCTTGCACTTTATTGATGGTAGTTGTAGAAATATTGCAAATTTTCGTTAAATGTTAAGTATATTAGCCAACTATGATTCCACTTTGGACAGTCATCTAAAGTTTAAAAAGAAAAATGAAATTTATTTAAGTAATGATGTTCAAATTCATTTAATTCAATCATTTGCACCTGAATTATCAGCAGCAATTGATAATAAAGTTAAGTCTTCACATTTCTTTTCTTTAATTATTGATTCAACCATTAATATATCTAAAATTGATCAGATGTCACTTTAAGTTCTGTTTTAAAATTAAGAAATGTTGAGGAAAGATTTATAGGCTTGTATACTTTGGAAAACAGAAATGCTACAAATCTGCATTTCCTTAGAAGATTCTAACGAAACTAAACATTACTAAAGTGAAACACTGACATCAAAATCTGTGGAGGAAAGGCATACGATGGCGCATCTGTGATATCTGGAATTAAGAGTGGACTTAAAACTTTCACCTAATGTTGTGCCCCTGTTTTGAATTTGGTCACTATCGAAGCAATTTCTGTACACAGTAATGTACAGTTGTTTTTTTTTGGCTCAGCTGAAAGGTTGTATGCATTCTTTACGTCTTGTTTACCACGTCTACATACTCTTAAAAAAGATAATAAATCTCAATATGAATTAACAGTAAAAGCTCAGAAATGACTTTCTGATACAAGATGGGCAAGCCATAAGCATGCAGTCGATGCAGTTGTTGGATCATTATCTGCTATTCTAGCCACTCTAGAAGATATAAATTCAGGGGAATCAATATAACATAGAGAAAGTGTGTGAGCAGAAGCTGTGGGACTATCTGTTTTAATAACAAAATATTATTTTGTTTTTTCTGATGCTATTTGTAAAAAAGTTGGTTGATATTTTCGTGTTATCAAACCACTTGTAACGCAAGAGTATTGACATTCCAATTGCAAACGATTGATCGATGTTGAAAGAAATAAGTTTGTTGAAAAGAGAAGCGATCAAGCTTTTTAAAATTCTGGAAGTAGATGTCTAATAATTTATTAACGAAAATTGTTCCAAACTAGATGTTAAAAACACAATTTAAAGAAACTCAAATTTGCAAACAATAAAAGTATGGCAGGTGAACTTAGTAGAGATGAAAGGGCTGATGATCCAACTAATAGTTTTAAATCTGAAACATACTTCACTATCTTGGATACACTACTAAAATAAATAGATGATCGATTTAATGACTCTAGGGGCACAGTTATTTATTTCTATTGTATTGATCCATCAAAAATGTTGGAAGAAAATATAGATTCTCTTCGAAGTTGATGCAAAATTTACAAACACATTAGCCTTGAAGAAGCAATCGTTGAATATTATACCTTCAAAGATTTGTATGCATCACAACGTCGTCCATCGCAACGTCCATCTTAACGTCCATCACAACTTCCATCACTATCTACAACTATTGAGCTACAACTTAAAGACTTTCTACTATTCTTGTTTGAAACATAAATGGCATCAGGTCTCCCTAATTTGTCAATACTCTATACAAATTTACTTGAATCTTCCTGATAGTAATGATTGAAAATCATCAAAATTATTTGCGCTAAAAATGAAAAACGAACGCCTGTCTGGATTGGCAATAATTTCAAATGAACATGAGAACTTAGACTTTGAATCAACGATAAATCGTTTCGCTTAACGTAGAAAGGAATTTAGATAAGGCTCCGGGCTCTATACAAATTCGCATAAACTAAGTTACTTTCTTAGATTTTAAAAAATATACTTTTGAAATAAAAATACGTCACTATTTTGAAAACATATCTGTTTATATTGTTTCTTCTGTTTGTCTTGTTCGATGATTTGGAAAATTTACTAAATTAGAAGGCTCATAATTATTATTTCTAGGGCTGCAGAAATTAATGATTAATTTCTCAAGTAATCATTAAAAATGTTCAAAGATTAAACTATTTTTAACGATTAATTGACCCATCACTTACAAATAATTGGAAGTCAACAAAATTTATTTAAAAAAATAAATAATTTAAAAAAAAAAAATAGCGCCTGATAAATCATGAATTTCAATAAGATTACACGTACATTTTGGTTTTAAAATATTGATTGACGGGAATGTTCAAAATGTTGATAAAGTTTGCCTACTTATCAAACAGAATGAAAAGCGTATTAAGCTAATGGTAGTAAAAGCGTATGAAGCTAATGGCAGTAATGGCGTTTGACTCAGAGTCAGAAATGACGACAGCTCTTCTGATGAATTATTGCGTTACAAAATGGAGATAAACGTTCTTGAATCCATTAATCCCGTGCAAAGGTGGACAGTTAATGAACACCAATATCTGACAATGTCATTCCTTGCCAAGACCGTTTTGAGCATACCAGTTACATCAGTTCCATGTCAATGATTGTTAAGTTCTGCTGGTTATATTGTCAATTAGACCTACCCATCACTTGAACCAATTAATGTCAACACACTTTTGCGTAGTTGGTGAACAGTTTATATCTAAAGGAGACATTCCAGTGTTATATAGATTTTCATCAAGAACGTTAAATAAGTGTTACTTATGACATCATAAATTAAATTTTTTGGCTTTAATCGTGATAAACGATTAATTAATCGTTAATTTTTCAAAAGTTAACAATTAAATTTAAATTAATCGTTAACAGCCCTAGTATTTACCCACCGATCTGTTATTAGTAAAATTTTCGGCGCCCCCTGAAATTCACCTGCCCCCCCACGCAGACAAAGCTAATTCCGCCACTGGGGGGGATCTCACAGCTATGTGACGTCATATTTGGGGAGTTCTAAGTTTTTTGTGACAAATTGTGTGACGAACGGGGGGTAGGGCAAATTTGGCAAAAATCCTGAGCCGTCATATATGGGCAGCCCCATTTACTTGATTGTAAAATTTGTAAAATTTTGCTAAAAAATTGTTGCCAAGCAACTCTGCACACGATTTTTTCCACACCCAAACTAAATAAACACCTAATATATATATATATATATATAATATTAACTCTCTTCCTGCCACAAAAATTTGCATATTTTTCTTTACATTGGGGTAGCTTGAGTTTGTGTTACTGGTAGCGTTAAACAAAAAGTGTCACCCCGCACTCGTGCCCTCTTGTCAGAATAAAAATGATTCACAGTAAACGATGACTAGAATTACAATGAAATTAATGGCAGATTGCATCGTCAAAATTCTTAACTTCCCGAAGTCATCGCGATTTTTAAATTAACGTAACTTATGAATTTCTCCTTTATTGATTTCCAAGACTGTCGAAATTCATCAAAGTCGATATGCTTTACCTCATCACGTTCAATAAATGGCAGAGATATCTGAACACCTTAACTGTCCCGTGGATTGTCCCCAGTTTTCAAATCAAATTTCAAAACCAATGAGACCTATACTAGAATATGCATCTTCTGTATGGGACCCATCCACCAAAGAAAATATTGATAAGTTAGAACAAATCCAAAAAAGAGCTGCCAGATTCATTACTGGAGAATATTCAAAACTGACAAGAGTAACACCGTTAGTTAAATCATTAAACCTTGAAACACTAGAGGATAGAAGAACCAAGAGTAAATTAGTAATTATACATAAGGCAATTAATTCTAATTTAGAAATACAACACAAAGATAACCTAATACAACCCTCAAATAGGCATAAAGTTAAAAACACCTTCCTTATTCCATATGCAAGAACAAACACATACAAGTTTTCTTTCTTTCCGTCCGGTATTCGGGCGTGGAATGGGTTGCCTGAAGAAACCAGGAAAGCCTCCACTTTATCATCTTTTAAAACTCTAGTAAGAATACAGGACTAAACACAAACCATAGAAATACGTAGGACGCAATAATCTTCTGTACAGAAGGAGCGTCTGTAACATATACGATAAGATAAGATAAAAAACGACTACGTCCATTAACAAACTAGAATGTTCTATCCGTAAAATCAACTATAACTAATACAATATCAAAAGTTGTACAGTTTATCACTGACTATTAAATAAACCATGCACGCCCGCAGCATTTTTTCACTTAATTAGCCATCATCTTTTTACAGCCAATTATGGCGTGCAGCTCCTAGTCTTCTAGAGAAATATAATTGTAACATATTGGAAAACAATTTTAAAAGATGATTTTCTTTTCTCTCAAAACACTCTTACTGCATCGTTTCGATTCATGTTATTTTTATGTTCTACTTTGATATTTTTGGCAAATAATGAAAACATTAATTGGTAAAAGAAATTATCGATTAAAATTATTTTAAATCAATAAAATATCCAATAACATCAAAGAAAATGTTTTCATTTTTTTCGATTTATTAATAAGTAATTAATTATTATTAATTAAAACAAGTTTAGTTTTTTTGTCTTTTTTTATGAACAAACTTCTCTATTTAAAAAGTGACTTTTAAAGTATAAACTTTAAAATAAGCTGTTTTATAAGGAAAATGGTATAAAAAAAATAAATATAGTTTGTTACTTAAATTAACAATAACAAAATGTAAATTCATTGACATTATATTGAACTACTTATATTGTGATATTATCTCCTTACAATATTATTAATTTTTTAATGAAATACTTAATTAAGTATTTGGCATTTTTTTAAAAAATGCCATTAAAGGGCACAAAATGTGAAGGAAAATAGAATAGTGAAAACAGAGTTTTTAGTTTTTAGATATGCATGGTTATCAAACTATTGGTAGCTTTTATACTCGCAAATATTGAAGGTGTCTTTTTGTAAATATTGTGTGTTGTTTCCGCAAAAAGTAACTCGAAGAGTTCACATGGCATGGGTTATCAAACAATTCACAAAACATAAAGATGTCGACGACGATCCACGTAGCCACATGCAAAGTACATGACACAAAGGCCCTCATGAAGATGGAACTGCAAGCAATTTTGTTGGATTCATCATTTAGAAGACAAATTCAAGAAAATCGCAACAACTGGGTCCTAACATTTCTTCAATCCTATTTTGGGGCATGCATGATTGAGCACTTCGTGGAAAAGAATTAAATTCTGGTAATTTTTATGACGTTAGAGATTCGTGCAATATGCAATACAGTTCTTGGCAATCATTTGTCAATTTTTTCGTGTAGTGCCAAGTATATCTCGGCAACCATGCAAATCACTATAATCGAAATTTGTGGGTCTCTCTTGTGTGAAGACATTGCTTGTGAAGGAAATAATTCAGTTGAATTTTATATTCTTGCCGACGAGACTAAGGACATTTCAGGCATTGAGTAGATGTCACTGGGTGTTAGATTTGTCAAAGAACAAAATTGGAAAATGATAGTGACAGAAGAATTCCTGGGATAAATTTCCATTGTCGATAAAATAGCTGAGGGTTTAGCCAACACCATCATTAAAATTCATTAGAATTGGGATTAGATATGACAAAGCTTGTTGGTCAAGGATACTATGGCTCAGTGGCGTCACTAGAAGGGTGACACCATCACAAGGGGTGACACCAAAATGTAAATTTCTATATGTTCCCGTTATTTGACACTGGAAGACTCGGGGTAATTCTATGGGGGTAAGTCGTGAGGGGGTGACACCATGAGCTACCGCCCCTGGTGACAACAACCATAGTGACGCTTCTTCTACGGATGATCTAAAATGGCAGGTAAAGAAGGAGAAATCCAAGGAATAATTAGAAAAATTCCCAAAGCAGCATGTGTACATTGCAGTTCACATAAACTAAATCTTGCCGTGAACGATTTAAATAATGTGAATGCTATATGAAACACAATAGGAACAATTAAATCAATTAAAGTATTTTCCTTAATCAGCAAAGAAAACTAAATCAAAATGAGCGTTTGCTATGTGAAACTACATGGACAAGGAAATATAAAAGCTGGCGTATTTTTGCTAAAAATGTGACAGAAAATTTATTTAGAACAATCAGTAACGCAATTAGTTAAAGTTGCAGATAAAATTCTTTTTTTATGTGTACTCTGTCTTCAATGTAATAAACTTGCAGGGAATTTAGTTCACTTTTATTGTAACAAATGTATGAAATTGTTCTAAAAAATCTAGGGGACGCATGCCCCCCTGCCTACGCCCATGATTGAAATTGTAATAAGTTTTCTAATCTAATGTTTTTACAACTCATTGGACCTCTATCTAACATTGCTTGTTCTTGTTACTTCCCTTTAAATTTTAGGTTAATGACGTCATACATTTTATTTGTAGCTTTAATCAAAATTATCGATTAATTTTAAAAGTTAGCAATTAAATTTAAATTAATCGATAACAGCCATAAAAATATATATTGAATGCATAAAGCTGTAAATTATCGTAACCTTCATATCGCTATTAGCTAAGTATAAAATTTATATATTATAAAATAAATTTAAATATATAAGTATAGGCCTATATCTATATCACAACTCTCTACCATATACAAGGCTGCGAAACATAAATACAAATTTGTATGAATATTAATAAACATTAAAAGTTTCCCACTTTGATCATATACATGCTACTACCATATTTAATTATAAATATTTATCAAAAAGCACAATAATACTTGCAAAGAGAAATGAGTTGTGATGGGATGGGAACCTCGCGCCTTTATGGGCAGTGGGTAGGCCACGGATTTCACCTGTAATCATAGAATATTTTTATTTTCTTCAGTTTAGTACACTTTCTATATGCAATAAAAGCGTGTCTTTTTTTTTAATAATTTTTTTATTATTATTATTTTTAAAATATTGTTTAAAAAGTATCATCTTCATCTTATTTTCTTAAGTCGTTGAGGTGATGATGCCGTCCAGCAAAAAGTAAACTAACGATGTTGATGTTTTTAGTCAAATACAATATTTATCTAATTTTTGAAGGTTTCAATAACCATTTTTTTTAAAAAATATGTTTTACTATTTTTTTAAACAAAAAAGTAATAAAGACACATACAACGTATGAGGTCGTTAAGGTGAAGAAGAAAAAATAAATGCCAATGTTAACATCCGTTCTAATAAGTCATAGGAAGACATATATGTGACGTATCTGATGACTAGATTAAATTATGTCAAGAAAACTGTGACGTAAAACACGAAATTCCATGGAACACCTGTAGCGAATCGTTCATTGAGCAGAATAATTTTTTCCGTCAATCTTCGTGGTAAGCTAAGTGGTTTTTTTTTTCTTTTTTTTTTTTTGGGGGGGGGGGTGTTGTTGTTGTTGTGTGTGTGTGTATGTGTGAGTGTGTGTATGTGTGTGTTTATAAAATAATTTAAACAATTGTCCGAGTATATATCCAGGATCACAGCATCAGCATTTTTTAAAAATGCGTGGCTGACGAAGCCCGTCTTCCTTTGGGTACCCTGAATAAATTGCTGGTTGTCATTCCCTAGCAGCGGCTCTGCCACCATCCTCTCGCTCCCCCCCCCCCACACACACTTTCCAGCGCTCAGCAGTGCCACTGCTTCGTCATTTCTCTGTTTTAAACAATGTATTTCAAATTTATATATTTTGTCGTTGTTGAAAATCCTCATTGACCCCCATCGCACGCCTCTGATCTCTAAGCTTGAAAACAACGAAACTATTATTGATTTTTCTCTGATAGAAATTTAAAATGTGTGTAGCGTAGCTCGTGCGAACAAAACAAAAAATCCATAAATAAGAAGAGAAAACGACTCTGACAACTCAATGGCGCAGTGGGAAAAAATCCATAAATAAAAATTAATAGCGTAGCAAAAGTAACACACACTCACACGAGGGCGCCACCTGATAGCGATGTCACGTGATCGTGTAAACCAAACAAAATGAATTGATTCCGAAGGTAATAATCATTACTGTACGATGGTCCAACCTGGCCAGTCGCAGATCGCCTTAACAAAAATCCTTGGCTTAATAATGGCGGACACTACTCCGCGGTTACTGGTCCGCATCCCTTCACAGAAACATGAAACACGAGAAAGCTTTTAGGTGGTGATAAATAAGAACCAGCGGGATTGTGTTGGTGTTTTTCCTAGTCAGACACTTGAATGTCTTGAATGTCAGAGAACGTAAACCTAGATTAATCATTAGAAAGTAACGAGCGATGATCATTGGTGTGAGAGTTGTTGTTTTTTTTAATCTAAAGGAGGCTGTGAAGGGGAGTAGAAGCTGAATTATTAGAGAAGAACAAATTCTCATAGATTTCAAAGGGGCCTACCATCAATGACGTCGCGCGATTTTATTCCCATCCCCCCTTCCCTTGTTACACTTCGTCACAAAAAGCTTAGACCTCCTACTATCCTTCTCTTCCAATCGGGGCCGTCCATAAAGTACGTTACGCTCCAGAGAGGGAGGGGGTGTAAGAAAGTGTTTCAGTTTGTGACAAGGGGGAGGGGGGTGTCCGGTCATGTGTAACGTCACGGTGTTTTATATTAAATTTTAATTATTTAGTTAATTTTTTTAAAGTTTTTTTTTGTTCGAGTGTGACGTATTTTTTAATTTTTTTTTATTAATTTTTTTTTTTTT
>MUZC01000921.1:14743-27167 GCA_002072015.1 Radix auricularia
ACTTCTGGCTTTTCAATTCTAAAAATCATTGATCAATCATCTCTTCATATATCTCACTCCCTCGTCCACTGCCCCTAACTCTCTCTCTCTCTCTCTTATTTGATATATCTGTAAATACACTACTTGACAAAAAATTAACAAAAATTTCACCGACATAACCCACTAAAACATTATAACATATAATCCCTGCAATAGTTTACGGAACACCTCTCCTCTACTCCTACATGAAATATTTAGCTGACTCCAGCACCCACGAACATAAATTAATGGTGAAAAATCCTCACACAACGATTTTTTTTTAAAAAAGCACATTCCGAAAAGAAAACTGAATATTATTTGCTAATTTTGTTTAAAACAATATTTTATAAGGAAAAAACATAGTTTTAGCAACACTGCATCCTTTCGTTCACTTAAAAAGAAGAAGTTTGCAAAACTAAGAAGAGATATTTAAGAATATATAAGAATTTTTCGCCACAGTTTTTGTCAGCCCTCACCCCCTCTAACCACTTTAAACCTTTTCCAACAACTCCAATCATTCAATACAACAAAATATTATGACGAAATTATACCTCACCCCCTCACCCCATTTCCNCCCCCCCCATTATTTTTTTTCTCTTCGCGTTGACGAACTTTTACTATGTCCGTAACCTGACTGCTTTGCTTTCTATTTTATTGTCTCTAGTCATAAAATAGTTTGTGTGAAAATGAGTACCTCGGATAGACAGCGGGGACTGAACGGTAATATTAATGTACCGAGGTAATAGGTCACAAGAGCTGGGTAACAATCTCGGAGTATACAAGTTTATTAAAACTAAACATTGCGCCGCATATTTCATCCAACCCAATATGTGGCCCAAGGCAGTGCTTCTCAGACTTTTTATGGAAGACCGGCAGGAATTTTTCTATTGCACCAGGGACCGGTGAACTATATTTTCCCTGTACTGACTAGATAGCGAAATTTAATAAAATGTAATTATTTTATTTGTTGCGTTTTATGTGCTTATTGCCGAAAACTGAACACATTGTAGGCCTATAGGGTTAGTATTAATGGTTGCAAATGGAAGATTTTATTTTCTGTCCTTTTTAATATACTCTGCGGACCGGCAGCGGATGTCCCACAGAATTGCGCCGGTCCTCGGACCACCACTTTGAGAAGCACTGGACTAAGGTGCGCCATATTATAGAAACTACCAACAGCGACATATTTATCATTTAGTTTAAGTTATACAACCTCATAACAACTATCAATAATCACACATGTATATCATATATGGTATGATAGTTTATATAAAATACCTTAAGTGCAATATATAATAATATATGATCTCCATACAAGCCCACACAACTAAGAACAATATCATTTATCTCACTCAGGTTATTTAATTACAGTGTATAAAAACTAACGTATAAAAAGCTTTCAAACCAAGTTTACAAACTAACAAAATGCCACACACACACACACACACACACACACACACACACACACACACATACACACACACACACACACACACATACACGCATATATAAATATATCGCCTAGTGCAGTGGCTCTCAACCTGTAGTCCGCAGACCACTAGCGAGGATGTACCTGGTGGTCCACGAGGTAAGGATGAAATTTTAATTCTTTTAAATAAAAAAACTCGATAAGGCACACATTGTCAATTTTTAGAAATATATTGACTAATTTTAATCATTTGATCGGGGTTGCCAGCTCAATAAAATACCATTTACTGACAAATATTAGAACTCTCAACAAAATTTACAGACATAAAAAAAATTATGGACACATTTAACATAAAATATTAGCCTTTCAACGAACGATTATGAAGAATAACCCAAGCATTGCAGCTAAAAAATTTAAAGTATCCATATGAGCACGTCTCTATTACCATGCTCGTATTTAATATCTTTAGTTTATTGTATGACATTCGTCATCAGTGACAGTGTTTAAATTCTTTCTGCTTATGATCATACATAGAAACATTTTCGCTGTCGATCATTGTGGGAGTAATTTTTCCGGTCCATTTCTCACAGTCAGTAAACTTTCCAACATTGGGGTAGAAAATGTGTTATTCAAGTTGATTTTCAATAAACTAACAGGAGAAAAAAAAAGATTCTACTTCTGCTATTCCACGTGGAAGCGCCAACATTGTTTGTGCAAACTTCGAAAGGAGCGTAAATCTGTACTCTTTGTTTTCGACTAACAATCTGTCTAAACAAGTCCATCTTGCCGCGATGCGTTTCGCCGCGCGAGCCTAGCTGTCCAGAAAGCTCTTACAGTTTATTAATAGAGCGCGGGATGCCACTAAAACAATTTAAAATCTAAAATTTTAATCAAGAAAATAGATATGACAAACATGATTTCCTTTTTATTAATGTTGAGACTCCACGTTTTGTCAATTTTTTTACGGACGTCTTACTTTTTTTAATGAAGTTTTACGGACACGCAATTTTACGACAAATCTTTACCGACTGTCCGTAAATTTACGAACGGTTTGCAAACCCGGTTTGCACTCGATGGTGCTAGTATAGCGCCGAAAACAGTGTTGTGATTCTATGATTACTTTTAGCTACAACAGAAATCAAATGTCATACTAGATTCTAGAAGACTATAGTTGTTATATTGATATTCAAAAGCAATTATTTAAAACCTTTGAGCAAGTTATCCTTAAATTGATGTTATAATTATTAGAGTAATAAATAGTTCTCAGAAAAATATATGGACCAACAAATGGTGAGTTTGGATGGTGGATAAGAACCAACCATGAACTATACAGTCTATATCATAATACCACAATAGTTGCAGAAATAATAAAAGGACAGACTGCGCTGGACAGGACATCTAATAGAAAGAATGTCAAATGATAGAGGAGTAAAGAGGGTACACCACAAAAACCCCAGAGGAGAACGGCTCAAGGGAAGACCTAGGCTTACATGGATGGATGACGTAGAGAAAGATCCACAACAACTGGATACCCAATTTGGAGAAGAAAGGCGTTGATAAGGCCTGAGTGGAGTAGTGGAAGGAGGTCTTGAGGCAGGCCCAAGCCCTAGATGGGCTCTGGCGCCACGGGGATGGATGGGATTAAAATAATAAATGAATTTAATTAATTTAACACATGGAGAACAATAAAGAGAACAATCAAACATAAAGACAATAATGAATACCCAGACCCATCCTCACTACGTATTTGTGAATCAAATGCAGTTCCGGAGAAAAAGAAAAGACAATTTTCCATACGATGATATGATGAAGAATATTGGCGCTTTAGGTTCATATCCGTAATTTTAAACGATCAACTAAAATCCCAGTGTGTAATATGCCCGCTTATGGGTTGCTGTTCTGGCTTACTTGAAGAGATGACTAAATTTAATTCATCTCTGCTAGTAAAGCAGATACATTTAATATACTCTCAGTGACTAATTTTCTGCTTTTACGAAAACAGTTGGATATATGTAAAGCAAGATTAATTAAGGGCAACTTTGACATGATTGATCAATTGTATGAATTTACCGAAAGAACAGAAAGTGCTGAAAACAATTTAAAAAAACTGTTGATAACTTTGATTTCTGATCATAGTCAATTACCGCAGGATCAATTTAACTTGTATTTTTGTTTTTTGAACGTTCCGCGTCTTTCCTTTTTGACCAGTCTGTTTCTTTCATACAATGACTCATTAAATTTACCAACATGTAATTTAAACGAATTCATTGAGCTGACCAACGATAATACTTTGAATATGTTGCATCAGAAACTGAGCTTGTTGAAATTTCGGACTTCGCAGAACTGCATCAGAAAGCTTTTACTATATGTAACATCACATCTTTGTGATTGTTGATTTTCTGCATTTTGTAATCAAAACTTAACATCGTTCCAGACTTGAAAGTGAAGATGAACTCCAATGGAATCTTTTAAGTAGTTCACCTTGTTTGGATATTCTGTGCTCAAATTTACAAGGTCAAGGCTCGCACTAAAAATACTATGTATGACTTGATTTTTAAAAAAAAATAATATGAGCAATAAGAATTGAATAATACTATAAGTATAAGACTAGTAGGCTTATAAGTGACATTTGTAAATTAAAAAACAAGAAAGATATTACAATCTGTTTCCATCAAATATTGTTTTTTGGGCACGCAAATCGTAGCATTTTTATATCATTTTACTAACATGTCTGCTAGTAACTAGTTACATAAAAAGTACAAAGTATATTTTTATGTACATTTCCAGCACGGCAATAGCAAATTTTCAATAGAGGCCCGCGGCTAAGACAAGCTTTTTTGTAGTGGTCCGTGTATCTCAAAAGGTTGAGAGCCACTGGGCTAGTGTATGACAGTTTATAAAAAACTAACTAGTAATAAAGCTCTCCTACAAAGTCTGTTGATATAGAAAATATAAACACGAACTATAGTCACACATATCTAGTCAATGATAATTTAAACGAACTATCAAATCATAAAGCTTTCAAACAAAGTATATAAAAATCAACAAATTATTTATATAAACTAATGATAATAACAGAAAGCATATCACACCAAGTTTATGCATTATCAGGTTACGGAAACTAACAAATAATCAAAGATCCCGCCAAATGTGCCGCATTTTGATTTAGTCCCCTAAATCTTGGGGGACAATAACGACACATCCTGAGTGGTCGGAACACAAAGAACTTCACGGTAAAAGCCATCAATCGATTGAATCAGAACAATCAGAACGTTATTCTGTCCTCCACTACGTCGGCGTGTTGGCTTTAGCGCTGATGGCCCCGTGAGTCAGGCGGCAGGTTGGATGTCAGTGTCGATTCAAAGAAATCCGTGACGGGTTAATTTAGAGGACCAACATATACAGTAGGGCACGCGACAGGCGGGATCACGGATAGTGGCCCAGTGCACTGTTTATCCATGGATATTATCGCGCAACTAATTCAATCAGTCGACTAAGCCATGGGGGAGTCACACTAATTTATTATCAAAGGTTCAAACAAAACAGTCTCACCTCAATATCATAGGTACAAACAGAACAGTCTCACCTCAATATTACCATAGGTACACACAAAAAAGTCTCACCTCAATATTATCGAAGGTTCAAACAAAACAGTCTGACCTCAATATCATAGGTACAAACAGAACAGTCTCACCTCAATATTACCATAGGTACAAACAAAAAAGTCTCACCTCAATATTATCAAATAGGTTCAATCAAGGCAGTCTCTCCTCAATATTATCATAAGTTCAAACAAAAAAGTCTTATCCATTTATTTCCAAAACAAAAGAAAACTTTTCAAACGAAAAATCTGCAATGCAAACAGTGTTAGATTTGTAAGCTGGATACACTAGTGTTGAAATTTAGAACGTCTTTTCTAGATTTAGAGATATAAGATAAGGCGACAAAAAATTACAGACTTATGTCAACTTATTCAGTTTCGTTCCTTTCAGAGTCATGTAAACGTAGTGTACGGGACGAGTTGTATTATATTACATCACTGATATATTAATTTTGTAAAAAATTTGTAATTTTAAAAAAATTATTAATGTATTGCTTTAAAAAAAAAATTAGGGAAATTGGTTCGGTTTGTGAAATTTGAGCTTTGTTTGTCCCCACAAATTCTCACCACCTCAATGGTTACAGCTACAACTTGGGTCAAATCCAGGAAGGAAAAAAAATCAAAGACTTTTTTTATTTGAAGGCCAATATCGACAGTGGGGAGGGCAGTGCGTTTTCTTTTTTTTTTTTAGTTAAAAAAAAAAAATAGGTGTCGGTACACAGTGATGGATTGCTTAACTTTTAACAACCAATTCGCAACTCGATGCAAGCTAAATCACAACATCAATTTCTAACTGCGATGGTTTTAATTTCTTTAAGTCTTAATTATTACATTCAAATTTTGAAATTTTAAAGGCATTACGTCAAGCATGACCTGAAATAGGTTAATAACCAATGACGTAACATTACGAGTGTGTGCGGAAAACAGTTTCGCATTTTATATTTTAATTCGTTTTGCGCGCAATTTTAAAATAATTCAATTTTAACAAATTAATAATATCATAAATTAATAATAAATGTGAAAATACATAATTTTTTCACCACATTGAAAAAAGTCCCGGAATGCCGTACCGGTGCGTACCGGCACAAAAAAGCCTCGACTTGTCTGAAAGTAATTATACTTTAGAAGTATTTTTTAATTTCAACGTCATCGAAAGGAAACCTATTGACGGCAAGTGTTACATTGAGAGTATTAATACCCGACAATATTATGTATAAACCGATATTAAAGTATTGTAACTGATTTGGGTGAGAGTTAAATATGTTGGTTGCGTTTCGGCTGTTAAGAGATAGGAAGAAAAAAAAAAGACATCAAAAATACCGGAAGAGAAACCGAGGTGGTAATTTCAACATTATACCTCCAACCCCACTCTCCTTCGACAATGAAATTCCATTGCCTTTGTGAGCTATTCATTTCCCATTAGCGTCCCGACTGACGGTGAGGGAATCAGGGGATCCCAAGCTGTTCACCAAGACGGAACCAATACATTGACTTTTTAAAACAAAATTTTACTGCTGACACATACATTAATAAAAATTTTCTGATGTTGGTATCCACGTAGGCAACTAATGAAGTGTGACAGTTTCAGTCTGTTTAGATTTATCTTTATCCCCTTGGTGTTGGGGGCAGTCCATAAAGTACGTCACGCTGTTTTTTACCATTTTTTACCCCCACCCCCCTGTCACAAAGTGTCACAAATCTCAGGACACCCCCCCCCCCCTTCTAAAGTACGTCACACTTTCAAAAAAAAAATTGTCTCAGTCTCTTATNTAATAATAATAATAATAATAATAAAATGATAATTTATATAGCGCTGTATCCCAGCAAGGAGCCAGGCTCACAGCGCTTTACATGGAAATAACAATACATATATCAATAAAAAGAAACATTCATATCATATTAACTACATAAATGACAATACGCTATACTCAATACATCAGCTACGTTACTCATTTAAAGAAATGTTGTTTTATTAATTTTGAAAGTAAATTTTAAAAAGATGTGTCTTAAGTGCAGTCTTGAATGACTTAGCAGTTGAAATACTACGGATGTGTGATGGAAGAGAATTCCATTGTTTGCTGCACAAAAAGAGAATGACCTTTCGCTAAATGTTTTAGTTCTTGTCTTAGGAACACAGAGAATGCGTGTATCTGCAGAGGAGCGTAGCTGACGACTTGGTGAGTAGACTGACAAAAGTTCAGTAAGATATGAAGGGCATGAGTCAGAAAAGAAGTTGTGACACAGAACGGCCAGTTTGTAATCAATTCGGGCTTGTATGGGTAGCCAATGAAGTGAGTAAAGTAGCGGAGTAACAAGGTCATGTTTTTTTGCCTTTAGAACTAATCTGGCAGCTGAATTTTGAACTCTCTGTAGTTTTTCAATGCATTTTTTGGCGCACCTGACAGAAGAGAATTGCAGTAATCCATACGAGCTAGAACAAGAGAACAGACTAGAGTTTTTGTTGCTCTATCTGTTAAGTAATGACGGATTGAACTGATCTGACGAATGGCAGTATATTATGATAATAATGATTATATTATACAACTATTACACTGAATCCTAAATATTTAGTATCATAATACGAATTCAAAATTTCTAGATCAGTTATATAATTATGCAGCAGACCACAAAGAAATAAAAAAAATACACTTTCGGTAAGGCTACACATAAAACAAAGCTTCGCAGCAGTATACTAGCGCTCCTAACTAGCATGAGGAATTGTGAACAACACATTGAAAAGATACGCATTTCATGCTATTTTGATATAAAACTAACTCAAGTTTTTCACAAAACTTTTGAAAATTATTTTTATTACTATTAAATTTCACCAAAAAGACAATAAGAAATAAATTAGAAATATAATTTAAAAATCTATATAAATGTGACGTCACACTTGGCCTGACCCCCCTCCCCCTGTCACAAACTGTCACACTTTCTTACACCCCCTCCCCTCCTCTGGAGCGTGACGTACTTTATGGACTGCCCTTTGGTTTGTCCCTTTTAAAAAAAAAATTACGTAGAAAAAGAAGTTAAGTCAAATACGAATACATATAAAGCCGGAAATAATTAAAATTAAATTCCGTAAGAAAATTATTAATAGCAGTAAACAGTTAAATAATGTGAGTGGAATATTGACAAAAGATTTATTGTGCCCCGAGTACTTAGTGCCAATTCTTTCCTTGATTTATATCTTTAATTTCTAGAAAAAAAATTCTTCCTCTTTTATATTGTTCATTTGTGTTCATTATCGAAAGAAAATTTTTGGAAAAGTTTTCTAGTTTTAGACACCAAAACTGTATTCGGTGAAGTATCAATAGAGGCGTCACTGAGGTTGTTGCCACGCAGTGGGGTGGGGTAGCTCGTGGTGTCACCCCCTCACAACTTACCTCATAGATCTGCCTGTGCCCAATAACAGACTCGTGCAGACTTTGGTGTCAGCCCTTTTGATAGTGTCGCCGGGTGCTGTCTGCGCTAATACCCCTACCCAAGTGACCCCTCTAAGTATCATCAACATTTGGATTCATTTCCTTTTTTTAAATTTAAAAAAAAAGTAATGCATACAAGATGCCATTCAAATCACATTTTAGTGCAACTGAACCAAAAAAAAATTTCTTCAAATATTGTAATAAGAAGAGCTCCCCACCCACCTCCTCTCCCCTAAAAACGTACACTTGTAGAACAATAACTACTTGCTCTTGATGAATTTATTTTTATACAATTCATACGTCAAAGATTAATGATAAAATAACTCAAGCTGGAATAACTGGCACTCCAATTAACGAAAACATAAATATAGCTAAGCTTAATAAAAATTAAAGATTAGCTGCAGAGCCGGATTTAGACTTGAAAATGCCTTAAGTTGCGATATGAGCCCCTTTATTATCCAAATATTCTATGTTGCTTTCACAAATGACATCTGCTAACTGAAATTGTTTTGGGGGGCTCCAAGAAATTGACAGCCCCAAGCTATTGCTTGTGTAGCTGGGGGCCCCAAGAAAGTGATGGCCCTTAGCTATAGCTTGTGTAGCTGGGGGCCCCAAGAAAGTGATGGCCCTTAGCTATAGTTTGTGTAACTGTGGGCCCCAAGAAAGTGATGGCCCTTAGCTATAGCTTGTGTAGTTCCGGGCCCCAAGAAAGTGATGGCCCTAAGCTATAGCTTGTGTAGCTGGGGGCCCCAAGAAAGTGATGGCCCTTAGCTATAGCTTGTGTACCTGGGGGCCCCAAGAGAGTGATGGCCCTTAGCTATAGCTTGTGTAACTGTGGGCCCCAAGAAAGTGATGGCCCTTAGCTATAGCTTGTGTAGTTCCGGGCCCCAAGAAAGTGATGGCCCTAAGCTATAGCTTGTGTAGCTCGGGGCCCCAAGAAAGTGATGTCCCTTAGCTATAGCTTGTGTAGCTCGGGGCCCCAAGAAAGTGATGGCCCTTAGCTATAGCTTGTGTACCTGGGGGCCCCAAGAAAGTGATAGCCCTAAGCTATAGCTTGTGTAGCTAGGGGCCCAAAGAAAGTGATGGCACTAAGCTATTGCTTGTGTAGCTGGGGGCCCCAAGAAAGTGATGGCCCTAAGCTATAGTTTGTGTAGCTGGGGCCCCAAGAAAGTGATGGCCCTAAGCTATTGCTTGTGTAGCTGGGAGCCCCAAGAAAGTGATGGCCCTAAGTTATTGATTGTGTAGCTGGGAGCCCCCAAAAAGTGATGGCCCTAAGCTATTGCTTGTGTAGCTGGGAGCCCCAAGAAAGTGATGGCCCTAAGCTATAGTTTGTGTAGCTTGGGGCCCCAAAAAAGTGATGGCCCTAAGCTATAGCTTGTGTAGCCCAGGGCCCCAAGAAAGTGATGGCCCTTAGCTATAGCTTGTGTAGCTCGGGGCCCCAAGAAAGTGATGGCCCTAAGCTATAGTTTGTGTAGAAGGGGGCCCCAAGAAAGTGATGGTCATAAGCTATAGTTTGTGTAGCTGGGGAACCCAAGAAAGTGACGGCCCTAAGCAATAGTTTGTGTAGCTGGAGGACCCAAGAAAGTGACGGCCCTAAGCTATAGCTTGTGTAGCTGGGGGCCCCAAATAAGTAATGGCCCTTAGCTATAGCTTGTGTAGCTCGGGGCCCCAAGAAAGTGATGGCCCTAAGCTATAGCTTGAGTAGCTCGGGGCCTCAATAAAGTGACGGCCCTTAGCTATTCCATGTGTAGCTGGGGGCCCCACGAAAGTGACGGCCCTAAGCTATAGCTTGTGTAGCTCGGGGCCCCAAGAAAGTGATGTCCCTTAGCTATAGCTTGTGTAGCTCGGGGCCCCAAGAAAGTGATGGCTCTTAGCTATAGCTTGTGTAGCTGGGGGCCCCAAGAAAGTGATAGCCCTAAGCTATAGCTTGTGTAGCTAGGGGCCCCAAGAAAGTGATGGCCCTAAGCTATTGCTTGTGTAGCTGGGGGTCCCAAGAAAGTGATGGCCCTAAGCTATAGTTTGTGTAGCTGGGGCCCCAAGAAAGTGATGGCCTTAAGCTATTGCTTGTGTAGCTGGGGGCCCCAAGAAATTGACGGCCCTAAGCTATAGCTTGTGTAGCTCGGGCCCCAAGAAAGTGATGGCCCTTAGCTATAGCTTGTGTAGCTCGGGGCCCCAAGAAAGTGATGGCCCTAAGATATAGTTTGTGTAGAAGGGGGCCCCAAGAAAGTGATGGTCATAAGCTATAGTTTGTGTAGCTGGAGAACCCAAGAAAGTGACGGCCCTAAGCAATAGTTTGTGTAGCTGGAGGACCCAAGAAAGTGACGGCCCTAAGCTATAGCTGGTGTAGCTCGGGGCCCCAAGAAAGTGATGGCCCTAAGCTATTGCTTGTGTAGCTGGGGGCCCAAATAAAGTGAAGGCCCTAAGCTATTGCTTGTGTAGCTGGGGGCCCCAAGAAAGTAATGGCCCTAAGCTATTGCTTGTGAAGCTAGGGGTCCCAAGAAAGTGACGGCCCTAAGCTATAGCTTGTGTAGCTCGGGGCCCCAAGAAAGTGATGGCCCTTAGCTATAGCTTGTGCAGTTTGGGCCCCAAGAAAGTGATGGCCCTAAGCTATAGTTTGTGTAGCTGGAGAACCCAAGAAAGTGACGGCCCTAAGCAATAGTTTGTGTAGCTGGAGGACCCAAGAAAGTGACGGCCCTAAGCTATAGCTTGTGTAGCTCGGGGCCCCAAGAAAGTGATGGCCCTAAGCTATTGCTTGTGTAGCTGGGGGCCCAAATAAAGTGAAGGCCCTAAGCTATTTCTTGTGTAGCTGGGGGCCCCAAGAAAGTGATGGCCCTAAGCTATTGCTTGTGAAGCTAGGGGCCCCAAGAAAGTGACGACCCTAAGCTATAGCTTGTGTAGCTCGGGGCCCCAAGAAAGTGATGGCCCTTAGCTATAGCTTGTGTAGTTTGGGCCCCAAGAAAGTGATGGCCCTAAGCTATAGTTTGTGTAGCTGGAGGACCCAAGAAAGTGACGGTCCTATGCTATAGCTTGTGTAGCTCGGGGCCCCAAGAAAGTGATGGCCTAAACCTATAGTTTGTGTAGATTGGGGCCCCAAGAAAGTGAAGGCCCTAAGCTATAGTTTGTGTAGCTGGGGGCCCCAAGAAAGTGACGGCCCTAAGCTATAGTTTGTGTAGCTGGGGGCCCCAAGAAAGTGAAGGCCCTACGCTATAGTTTGTGTAGCTGGAGACCCCCAAGAAAGTGAAGGCCCTACGCTATAGTTTGTGTAGCTGGAGACCCCCAAGAAAGTGATGGCCCTAATCTATAGTTTGTGTAGCTGGGGGCCCCAAGAAAGTGATGGCCCTAAACTATAGTTTGTGTAGCTGGGGGCCCAAGTAAGTGACGGCCCTAAGCTATAGTTTGTGTAGCTGGGTGTCCCAAGAAAGTGAAAGCCCTAAGCTATAGCTTGTGTAGCTGGGGGCCCCAAGAAAGTGACGATCCTAAACTATAGCTTGTGTAGCTGGGGGCACCAAGAAAGTGACGGTCCTAATCTATAGCTTGTGTAGCTGGGGGCCCCAAGAAAGTGACGGTCCTAAACTATAGCTCGTGTCGCTCATGCGTAAATGCGACTCTGCATAGATATGAAGTCCTACTTCTTTTTAAAAATACTAATCTTTAATTTTTGTTTTAAGTACTCAAATAAAAAACATTAAACTACCCGACTTCACAACATTTAGTCATTACATACGTTTGTAGTGTGATTTGTAGACTTTAGCATACACTCTGTTACGGTTTTCACCCCCCCCCCCACCACACACACACATAAAGTGAATATTTCATGACAATTCAGCACAGGTGATTCTATATAGGCTATATTGAATACTCTCAAATGTTGTTCACATACTTTTAAACAGTTCATACACATCTACTCTACTCTAAAATACCCCTCCACAGCCCACCCATGAGTCAGAAAAG